>JASCZW010006524.1:0-92371 GCA_034211315.2 Aedes japonicus
CATTATCTCGCCATCATCATCATCATCGATTGCCACCCATTAAGGGAGTGATAAGGATGACCGGTATAGTATCCAGCGAGAGATAACAGCAGTGAGAGTATCACTCGTTCTCAGAAGCCGACTGATAACATCGCATCGACGACGGGCTGACTTATTTACAGTGATCATTCGGGAGCAATGATCAGTCCACCTCAACCAGGCCACGGTATACCACGGGCAGGAGACCCATGACCATTTTTTAAAGTGTTTTCGTTCTAAGTTTAAGTTATGTGAAATACATGTTAGATTTAGGGAAATAATGAACTATGCATGATAGCGCCTTTTTTATAATAAAGTGTCGTGTATAATTTTACCACAGCGCGTTTACTCGAACAATAAAATGTCACAAATGAATAACGGCTGATCGTCCAAGTGGTTGGTGTATGCATGTAGCACCCTTTGTTACTGTGAAGTTCGTTTATCCAACGATGTCGGGGTTTGCATTTGCAACCAATTTCCACTGCTGAGCTATCAGGATCCCCCAAGGTAACGCTGAACCCCTTCAGTTTACAAAAGCACATTTTGTTTTCAAGATGGCGCCGTCTGAACTAGCACGCAGGGAATCTATCTTGCACAAATATTTGGAAAAGCCCAATTCTATTGTTCGATTCATGGCAAAATCGTTAAATGTGCCAAATCAACTGTTGCAGAAGTGATTGAACGTAATAAGGAGGGTCTTACTGTCGGAAAGAAAGCTGGAAGTGATGGTGAACAGCGACAAAGCAACACAATGAAGGAGAAAAGAGTCCTTGCTCCTTTTCAGACAAGCCCGAAGGTGTTACCACGGACAGTTGCGAAAACAGTGCAAATGTCAACCGGTTTTGTGCAAAAAGGCTAGATTGAAATCATCAACCCAGATTGTAACGCAAAGCAACAAAAATCAATAAAAACACGCTAGAGAAACCATTATGAACAACTTCTCACAAAATTCCATGATGACAAAACAAACTGCTTCAACAAATTCAAATATCTCTCGGGAACAGGATTTTACACTGCAATTAGCCGGAAAGATGCTCCTGGACATCTGAAAAGGAAGTACAGGGTGCGGCAGAAAATAATGCAAAAATTTGTTCAATTTCTTTCAAATCCCATTTTCAACTAATTTTCGAGTGCAATTATCTTTATAAAGTCCTTTTAAACAAATTTATTCAATGTGTCCTCCATTTTTATTGATAACATCCTCGATCCGACACCGCAAGCCAGAGCATGCCTTTCTGACGTAGTCCTCCGACATTGACTGCCATGTGCGTGTTATGGTTGACCAGGGTTTTCACACTAGGGTGTGATGTTTTGCAGGCTCGTGCTTCAACATATGCCCACATAGAATAATCCAACGGATTAAGATCTGGACTGCTAGGGGGCCACAAAGCCTTCGGCCAAAGCCTCATGTTATCGTTAAACCATTGTTGGGTTCGATTGGACGTGTAACACGGCGCATCATCCTGCTGTAGGACAACGTTTTGTTCCTCGGAGAAGTTGGCCTTCACCCAGTGACGCACTTGGTCCTTTAAAATAGCGATATACACTTCGGTATCAATTTTAGCTCCAGCACCAATGAAAATAGGCAGCATTTTCAAACCGTTGGATGCCAATGGTGCCAGTTGGTGAAATGAACCCACAACGTTGGCCACAGCATCGATGCTGAAAAGCATTGGCGTAACTACTGGGGTGCCTAGGGGACCAGGCCACCCCCAGGATTTTTTCCTAATATATTTCTAATTTGAAATGAAACACTATTCAAAGTCTCTACGGAATTGTATGTTTTTTTTTTCCAAGAGTAAGTTGTTCTTGTACTTTGCTCCCTTCAGAAATAGTTTGTCTGAGTAACTTTTTCTGAAGGAGTAAAGTGCGCATACCCTCTTCTCCACACTTACCCCACTGTACCTTAAAGGATGAAAAGTTTGTACAGTTATTAAGAAAACCATAGTTAACGACAATTAGATCCATTAGAATTCGGATATATCAACTTCACTCAGAGTTTATCTCTAAGATGTTTGAAATTGAAAAATCTTCCAACATCATGGGATCTAGTTGTGAACAGCATTCTAGAACCAGTTGAAAGTATCGATAGGTCGATAGAGCTCGGCAGATTAGAAATTTAATGAAGTAGTTTGAAATTGAACGTAGGGCTCGTAGGGATCATGCTAAATGCACCAAAGGCAGGCTAGCGATGCGAAACTCTGTTTATACTCCTTGAGACATGTGATGGAAATCAATTTCCAATCGAGTTTTAAACCACACTTCTCATTTTTTACCAGTAGTGTTTATTCTCGTCGTTGTTTAACAACCTCGGAGAGGAACCCGTAGGTGTCGTGCTGATCCTTTACGCATGTTTTACGGAAACCTTATCATTGAATAAATACACTACTAATTATGTTCGCTTCGAAATACTGCTTAACAAAAGCCCTACGCATTAGCTCTAAATAATATGAATTCTAATAATTCAATTCGATTAATATTAAAACCTCTAAACTCATATCTAAAATAATTGCGACAGTAAACATATAATCAGGTAAATTCCTCATATCATATCATTTGTTGAGGTTGACTTCAGTACCACTAGTTAGTTGTTGATGTAGTCTATCATAATGGGCCTGTACTTCAAATTTTATCAAAATTCACTTCGCTTTTATTATAACAGTTGTCTTACATTTAAGATTTCATCTTAAGATTTCTTTAAAGGATTTGATTTCCAATCAAAAGGTTCTATTTATGGCTGGAAGAGTTCCTAGTATACAGTGGTGGCGAAAATATTGAATACATCTACAGTTTTCATACAAAATATCATATTGACATCTCTATGTCGCACCAAAGGATAGATTGCTGAAATTTTGACTAGCTAGACAATAGAAGTAACCTGAATTTCAAACTGTGTCGAATTTATGAACTGTGCTTCAAAGTCTTCAAAATAACTTCCGATCCACCATTTTAGAAAATTTATAAAACCTTTTACAAAATAGTTTATTTTATAAGAATGAACTATTTTGCTAAAGAGTTCATTCTTGTAGAACTTTCCAATTTTAAATAATTTAAAACAATATTTTTGCCAGACCTTCTAACAAGGCGAATCTGATGCCTTTTTTAATACTGTACTTGAAAATTTAAAAATTCAAAACTGTGCATTTGTTATTTTTGCCTATACTGTAGTTGTTAACATTGGGGAACATTGCCATACATTCAAAAACTTTCGAAAAATTTCCATGGAATTGCGATATCCTGGAATACTATCAATGTCAATCAAAATCTTAAGTTTAACTTAAAATTACCCATGGATGATTCTTTCGAACTGCCGTGAAGTTCTCATTAGGTTTTTGATGAAATAATCATTAGAATTCTCCTTCAAATTTTTTGAACGCTCTTTAGAAATTTAGCTCGATATAACTTATAAATTTTCATTGTGTTTTTCATAGAATTCTACTTTAAAATAAGCTTGGTTGATAATTTGCACACAGAACATTCAAAAAGTTTTCTAATAAATAACTTAAGTCGAACTCCACTGAATGGTTGAAAAATGTCCACATTGTGGAAACTGCCAAAAATCTCTGAAATTTTCTGATTCTCTGATTTTTTTATTCAGTAATAGAGTTAGTTTAATAAGAGAAGTGAAATTGCTAAGTTAAGAAGTGATTACATTTTAATTTTATGTAACAATTGATTTACAGAATTCCGAACAATCTGGACAAATGAACAGACGTAAATATGAAAAAATAAGAGATAGGTAGGTATATCCAAATACTTCAGATGTTTAATTTTTTTCAAAAAAACATAGTCGTGGAACAGGTTTCAGGTTTTTCCATTTTTTTAGTTCATTTTGATAGTTATTTAATTAAAATATGGAATCCCCTGGCCGCGGTTTATTTCGGACACCATGCCCTAGGTATTTTCAGACTTTTCTGCAAGGAGCAATTTAAAGCTTAATTTAAGCTGCATATCAAAACGCTTAATTTTTCTTCTTAACTTTTCGCTTAACTTCTCAGCAATGAGACGCATAAATACATGACTGAGAAGTACCATGACGCAGAACCGATTTTCAAATCTGGCTAATTTAATTATTGGGAACGGAGTTGTGAAGGAACCAGTATCAACCGACACAATTTTGAAGATTTAAAATACGTTATCCAAACCAAATTAAATTTTAATATAAATTTAAAATGTTCATTGAGTCAATGCTGTTCTTTGAAGTTTTAAAATTTTTAGTTGAAACCTGACTCTATATAGATTCAGGACTATTCTCCGCCTCAGGTGAGTTGAGCCGCCTTAAAAGAATCGAGTAAGGTGACTACAGTAACCTCGTGTGAGTCCATTCTCCATTTGATCCAGACGGAATAATACGAGGTATATATGCACCCCAATCGATTCTCTTAAGGCATCATGACTCACCGAGGTGCAGAATAGAACTAATTATTCGATTAATCCTCTCTTGATATATCAATTAAAAAAAACCTTTCCCCAACAATTACGCTACTTTCGTCGCTCTTTTCAATATTCTTATAAACGAAAAAAAATCTTCGCGCAGGCCCCCTCCAGACTTATTCTCTAGGTCCGCCAATGCTGAAAAGCTTTTCGTCGGAGAACAGGATTACCATTTTTTCCTTCTTCAACAAGGAAAGCAATCTCTTTGAACGAGTCACTCGTAGTTCCTTGACCAGGTCCGCAATCAAGTGGCGTTTCACTCTGGCTATGGAAGATGCATGCAGGTCTTCTTTGATGATTCTCCGCATGGATTTCTCCGAAATATTGGCATCCTTTGCAAGTTTTCTTATGGAACGCACCGGGTATCGAGCAATTTTTGCACGGACCGAATTGATCACGTTTAGCGTGCGTGCAAAGCGCGGACTTCCGCTTTCCGGCTTAAGCTGATTAGGACCACCCTGCAGGGAAATTTTTTTGCGGTAAACTGTTGCCAAATGCATCCTTCCACCTTGGCCATCTCTTTTGGCTTCTTCTGGGCGAGCAACAAACTGGTGATCACTTCTTTCGCGATCATTTTAACGAATTTGCAATAAAACAAATAGAATGATTTGATGCAGCACTTGAAATTAAACATAAATAGCTACACGAATTAACCCAATACTCAAGTTTGAATATTTTCGTATTTTTTTCTGCCGCACCCTGTATAAAACCAAATTCCCTGAAAAATATATGGTCTAGCAAGCAATTTGTTCCTATGGGCTAAAATTTCAGATTTTCTTTACCACGGGTACCGTAAACGCTGAGATTTACTGGCAAGATTGCCTCAAAAATCGGCTCTTACCTTTCCTGAGAAAAGATGCGACTCAATCTTTGTTCTGGCCAGATTTGGCCAGCTGTCATTACGCTAGAGATACAATCACTTGATATGAGCAAAATAACTTTATTCACGTTCCCAAGTATTGAAATCCAACAAATTGTTCACAGCTCCGCCCGATTGAAACATACTGGTCAATTGCCAAGGGAAACCTTAAAAAGCTTCGTGAAGAGGTATCAATGATTCAAAAATTTCGTTCTAAGCGGCTTCCTGCTTCTAAGAAAATTGACAAGGACACCGTGCAAAGACTGATGAAAGGAGTGAATAAGGAAGTGCACGCAACAGCTTATGGAACTAAATCCATATAAATCTTAATGCAGTTGTATTAAGAATCACATTTATCTTTAAAATGCAATATATAATATGTATCAAAAACATGCTGTTGTTTTTCTAAAATATTTTTGTGTGTTTAGATTTTGCTTTGAACGGCCTTTAGTAAGGTCAAAATATGCAATAAGAACTTTGAGACACTATCCCAAACACTTAAGGACTAAAGGGTGTCCCACCTCTAATTGCATCACGGAAAAGACGCTGTAGAGAGTTATCTAGTTTCCGATCCTTTTTAACCTTTCCGACAATAAAATCTAAGGGTTTTTTTTCATTAGAGCGAATCGAACATTGAGAGACTCTCTTTAATTGCATTCTCTTTCATTCATATTCCAATCACCATTACGTTTTTCATTCTACTATTTGTAGTGTATGAAAGCCAGCACTGTTGTATTTCGATCTGTACTAAAGGATCCCTCGAAAGTTTTATAACGCTGTAATGAATGATAGAGAGTAAGCCACGAGAGAATTTTTCAATGTTAGGTTCGCCGTAATGAAAAAAAAACGCCAGAAATATCTGCCATTAACCAAGCTTTTGGCATATTTATTTCATTCAATTTAAATAACATAACCTCGCACCTTACGCTCAACATCACTCATTAGATTATGTACAACATTTGTCTGCAGCTTGTTTGGTACGGAAATCGACTTTTGTTTCATGTCTTTCTCAGATTTTACCTACTTGGAATGCTTCCGTATTACCGTATTGCGTATAATAGGTCATTATTTTTCGATGGGCCTAGGTTCCGTTGCGTCGGGTGGGTTCATGTCCTTGGGTACGAAAGTTACCTTGGCTTCATACCATTCCAAGACATTGTTTGAATATTGGCTCGAAGCTAGATCCAGCCAGAAGATCATAGGACCATCTTGTTGCTTCAAAAGAGGAAGCAGACGCTTCTGTAGACACTCCTTGAGGTAGATCTACAGTTCCGTTAGTCACGAACGGCGCACTCCGTTTGCCACATAAGCAGATCACTTGCCAAATCATGCATCTTGGAGCCTTCTGCACTTTATACGTATGCAGTCTCTCCCGGTCCTTGGCTTTCTGAACGAAACACTTGGACAGATTTAACTGTTTGGCCACTTCCCTGACCAAAGCATTGGGATTCCGCTTACACGCTTTCACGACACACTTGTGATCCTGATCCATTCTGACAGCATTTCTACTTCCGTTCGATGCTCAGATTTTCGTAGAAACGTTCAATCACACAACTTACCGTTAACTGCACGATTCCGAGTTGTTATCCGATGTCCCGGTGAGAAAGTCGAGGATTTTCCAGGTGCTTGCGCAAATCATTCCGCGACATTGCTCTTCGGGTGGCGCAATTTTTTTTACAATTTTCGAAAAACTGACAGCTGAACAACTGAAATAATTTCTCATTGTTTCTAATGAAAATTCGCACTTTCTTCTTTATTCCTCCCATTAATCACTGCACACCTCCGGAGTCAACTTCCTTGGCACATTTGTTCCACATTTTGGTCATCTGCGTCGCATCCCGAGCCGTTTTTCCACTTTTCTTAAGCTTCCGCTTTATTATTGCCCAAAATCTCTCGATGAGCCGGAACTGCGGGCAGTTGTGTGGATTTATGTTTTTATCGATGGAATCTACGTTATTATCGCGGTACCACTGGATGACTTCCAGGCTGTAGTGGCAACTCGCAAAATCTGGCCAAAACTTCACGGGACTTTCATAGGCTTTAATGAAAGATGGTTTTTGAGGCATTCTTCCTTGTACAGCTTAGAGCCCATCGTCTTATTCGTCACGAACACTTTGATATTTCCTCCGCAGCTGAATATCCCTTGGCAAATCATGGGTTTTTTTTTTGCAAATTTGTCCATATAAACAAACTTAAACTTCGCAGGAACATCTCCTCGTGCCGTCGTCATGTAGCATTTTTGGCCAGGAAACTGTCCGCAATCCATGTTCTTTTTGGTTGCTTGGTTGCTTAATAAGAACGATATCCTGCTCGCAAACGAATTCTTCGAACGGTACTGCGAGCAGCAGCGCATTTTTGTGCGATTTCATTATCTGATAGTCCAGGGTTTGCTCTGACGGTTCTCAACACCTTCTGGTTCAGTTTGCGGTTATATGTTCCACTACGACGCTTACCTAGAGGCACTCGATCCGCGCTCTTTCGCTCCCTCGAATGTTTGAGCACATCATACATGGTTGATTTGGCGATGGTGTAACATTTTTAACATTAAACACTTTGACAGTTCATGTTTGTGGCTTTTGGTTAATCCGGGTTGGACCTCGAAGGGAATTGGGAGCAGGCCTCAGCGATGTTGGGTCGGATCTGGAGCGGATCCGGATCCGACGCAATTCAATAGAAGAACGTTTTGACAGCTGTTAGGGTGGACCTGGGGCGAGCCCAGTTCCACACTGGCAGTAACCAGATATGACATAAGTTAGTTACTAGGGCCGATGCAAGATTCATAATCCCATAGCACGTAGCTTAGAGTACAAGTACGAAAATTAGTTTTGTGTGTGTGATCATTTATGAGTAATAACAAACTCTGTGAGTGTTCGTGTGAGAACAAGAGATAATGTGAAACTCAGCGTAAATCGCGTAGACTGCTGGAGACGGCGATGTTGTGGTGGGTGAGACGTCATTTAAGTTTTGGTTTAAATCGATGCTACAACGTATGTTTGTATTCCATTGAAATAAACCATCCACATTTGTGAGTGGCCCCAGCGGTATTCTCACTGTTGGTTTAAATTGGTTCTCAAACTCGATGTTTTAACGTATTTTTGTATCCTGCTGGAGTGACCCACACACACTTGTGAGTAACCCCAACAGCATCAATATTGTTGGTTTGAATTGGTTCTCAGACTCGTTCTGTAAAAGTATTTTTCCTAACCCTACTGAAATAAACCACCCACACTTGTGAATGACCCCAACGACATTCTTGCGATTGGTTTTAGTCGGTTTAAAGACTCGATGTTTTAAAGTACTTTTGAATAACATTGAAGTCAACCACCCACAAATGTGAGTGACCCTAGCAGCATTCTTGCTGTTTGTTTGAATCGGTTCTCAAACTCGATGATTTGACGTATTTTTGTATCCTACTGAAATGAACCTTGTGGGTGATTTAATTTAGGTAAAACAGTGTTATTGACTGCCATTCTAAGAACGGCAACGAACTAGTAAGGAACGCTTGTCACTTTGTATACATCATTTTCGGGTTTATCACTGCAGTGAAAAATAAGATAGCGTATACTCGAACTTGGTGTTGTAAATCGGACTCCGTGTAATTTTCAATTCGAAATGTAGATTATTTGAGAAATACTGATATATGAAATATTACCATTGATAATACGAAGTGTAAACTTTTTGCAAAACTATTCGCAAACATTGTGTGATGATTTGGATGGTTCACTCCAATAAGTATACGAAGTTTGAAAAAGAAAACGTTAAACAAAAAAGCATAAAAATCCTGAGGGTGGTAAGTGCTCTCAAGGACGCGTACTTGTGACAGGTAATGTTATCCACTGTATCTTTATTAGTAAACTTTATTTTTAATAGGTTTGCGTCGACCATCGGTTGAATCGGTTGAATCGGTTGAATCGGTTGTGTCGATACTTTGTTCCGCAATATTTTGTTATCGGGCGTAGTGTTCTGTTTATTGTTTCGGTTGCCCATTGTTAGTTGCGGGAGCAATCGAGTTAGTATAGGAACTCGGGGTTCGCCGGGTAAGATGGGTCGGTGAGGTACAAAATTAAACGTGATCGAAATTATTCGTTCGCCATTCCCGTCGGGCAACCCTATCTTGGAATAAATAAACTGCTGTCCCATTTTGTGAGTCACTCCAGCGGCATCCGTACTGTTGGTGTAGATCGGTCCAAGTTGGCGAAAGATGAACAATATTGTTTTCCTTATAAAAACCACTATCACACTTTGTGAGTGGTCCCAAGAGCATTCTTACTGTTGGTTTAAATCGGTCCAATTCGGATATCGGTACTAATGTCTAAATATTCACTAGACAGCTAATCGTAAACCAAAACGAACCCTGCTGCCACCCAATCCTGTTATCCAAAATCCCAGTGAATTCTCGTGGAAGTGCAGTGGACTCCGCGGCTTCCAATAAAGCGAGTATCACGTCAACATATTCCTACCTTTTCCTTACTCGACCTGCATTTGGGCAGGGCCGGCGCCGGTGTTGCCTTAGTTTGGGATCACCAGTTTTTACACATTGAAGATGTATGTTAGTCCCAAGCATCATCTGTTGGTTCTCTGTGTAATAATAGCAACAACGGAGTAGCAACCTCGGGCGGTCAATCGTGCTCATGCTCATGCTCATACACGGTTGATTTGGCGATTTTCAACGTAATTGCGATTTTTATTGCGGATCACGTTGGATTATCAACGTGGGTGTGCAGAATTTTTTCTTTCCTCTCGGCTTCCATCTCGAATAACTTTTGACTCACTGCATGATAATTTATACCACAGAAAGTGGTCGTTTGGTAAACAAACAAACAGAACATTATTTCCTCGTTCTGGCATTTATTTACAGCTCGAGGTATAGAAATAACTTAAGTTGTAATATTTTCATCTATAATTGTCTAAATAAACTTAAAATGTATGCCAATTCTGAAAATAATAGATAAATGTACACAGAAAAAAATAATCAATTTTAACAAGCGCGTAAAATTTCCCCTCGTGTAATTCCAAGTCAAAGGAGCGAAAACAACTATATTGTTTGCAATCTTTCATACAACAGGCTTGATTCAGGCGTTATTTGGCTTAAATTTACATGAAATATCTCATTATTTTCTGCCAAATCTAGCATTCCCTTTATGTGCATTAGATTACGCAGAAAATTCAGTGTTTCTTTTTATCTGTGTACAACTATTTGATGCATACATAACGATAACGAAAAGATAAGTAAAGCAAATTTGAACAAAAATGAAATTGTTTGAAAGCAGTACTCAATGCTTTCTTATGAATTGTAACATTATCAAATTGGATACATGGCTATTGAGAACTATAACTCGAACTGCTGTTTTAAATTCAATCTCACCTTATTTCGGAACGATTTTAAATTGCTCACATAATTGTAATGTTGAGATTGTCCTGTGACGACGATAAACAGCATTTTTTTTTCAGCGCAAAAAAATAAAATCGGATATCGAATGTTGAAGGTGAAATAATGCAAACCCAAATATCTTGCACTTTCTTCTGGACAACCGACGCTTTCCGATATCCGATATCCGTAATCTTGAACTCGGTGCAAATCAAGCGAAACGGTGAAGCACCGGAGCTAGTGTAATCTTGCGTGACGGTAGTAACCCAAAAGGAAGGCCGAGTAAATAACCCATCGAAATACCTGACTTGAGCATTGCTATTGAACTTTGGCGGAAAATGAAAATCCTCTCATTCCGAGAACGACTCCCTACAGTGCCGAGAATCCCAATTAAGGCCCAGTCTAGCTATGTCCATTCCAGGTTTTTCCACTTATTGCTACTATCGAAGCGTGAAACAGTTACAGAGGCTGGTCATACTTTTAGGACTAGTCGAGCGATCCTTGGCAAGAGGCGCAGGTACCAAAATGTGAAGGAGGATGCTACGAAAGCCCATCATTTTCTTGAACGGGCGATGGAAAACGCGAAGGGCAGCAAAAAGCATCCCTGCCTGGGACAACGACGGTGTCCGTCTTTACCAGCATGGGCGGCCCAGCAAGAAGAAAATGGCAAAATAAGTGACGGTAATTAATTCCAACAAACTTGTCTCTTCTTATCTCCCGATGGCAGACACGCAACAGCATGCGGACACGCTGAACATGATGACGACGGTGTTGATGGTGGTGTTCTCCACGCTGGACTAGCGCCACTGCCGTTGATGCCCGAGATGAAAATGATGACAAAAGTGGGGTCGAAAGTTTCTGCCGTTCATGGTGGGGGTGGGGGAGGTGTTGGTGGTGGTGCGCTTTGTCAATGTTGCTGCGGTGGAGCAGCGAGCATCGCTGAGTGGCAAATTTCACATGTTGACAAGCGTAGAAAGAGACTTGAACCGATTGCAGCTTTCACGATTTTGATGATGCGTTTGAAAACAAATTAAAAAACGATCGCAATTCGGTTTCAAGCTAGAGATCTGAACATAAAACTAATTATTATTTCCGTTCCTTTGCAACTTAGAGCTTGGGAATCGCCTTTAAACTAAATTTAATTGTAAAAACAAGGAGAAAATCAAATCGAAATACATTACCCCAATTACAGGATGTTCCGATCACAATTTGGTCAAACAGTTATGTGTGTAAGTCGATCAAAGTTTTTATAAATAATTTAAATTCTTTTTCTTTTTCAAGTTCAGTTAATACAGAATACATGAGAAATATTCAGCTAAGCTTCCTTTTGACCGAATGCGAATTGTCGGGTCTTTCGTTTAACACCTGCAAAACCATTTTGTACAGTTCCCTTGTCCACTTTATCCACCGCAGAATGCCAGTTTGCCTTGAACTATTTCTCGATTACAACAGCTCTTTGAGTCTTCTTAAGGTTCCGCGTGACGATAGCCCAATATTGTTTGATTGGGTGGAGCTCTGGCATGTTGGAAGGGTTCTTGTCCTTGGACACCACTTGAACGTTGTTAGCAGTATACCACTCCATGGCCTTTTTCCATAATGGCAAGATGCCAAATGCGGCCAAAATAGAACGAAACAACTGTGTCGCTTCAGGAAAGGTAGTAGACGTTTTTGTAGGCACTTACTCAGATACATTTCCTGGATGACGGTTCCGGTTGCAATGTAAACGTTGCTCTTCAAGACATTGGTAGAGATGGCCTGCCACACCAGATATTTCTTCGCGAACTTTGACAGTTTAATGTGCTTGAAAATATCTGCCCCTTTTCCGGTTTCCGTTTAAAATTCCTGTCCAGGAACCTGTTTAAACTCTGCCTTGACGTAAGTTTCATCGTCCTGTACCACGCAATCAAACTTCGTCAGCATTGTCGTGTACAACTTTCGCGATCGTGCTTTGGCTGACGTGTTTTGTTTGTCGTCGCGATTTGAAGTCACCACTTTCTTGTAAGTCGACAATCCAGCTTGTTTTTTAGATCTATCCATGGTTGAAGGCGCCACACCCAATTTTGATGCGTTGATTCTCATCCTTTGACGACATTTTGATAACTAAAGTTCAAATCTCAAAATCAAAATAAAGGCATGATACTACACGCACACATCTTCAAAATAAGGGTTGAACAAATTTTTTTAATGCACGATGAAAGGAAATGCGTCAAATTTAAGTCGACCAAATTTTGATCGAAACACCCTTCAATCAATCATCTTAGATTCTAATACCTTAAATGGGTGTTAATTGTATCCGTATTCCGAGATTATCTGTATTTCAAGGTATTAAAAGGAATTCTTGAACTCATTCTCGAATAATACCCATCCAGTGAAGCACGTCTTTATCACTGCAAAGTGGAGATTTTGGAAATAAAAAATACAGTAAATAAAAGGTACAGAACACTTCTTTACCCTTACTTTGGATTACGTTTTTCTGTTCTACTCCGGAGTGACATTTCAAATTTTCCGAAAATGTGAGCGTCGCGTGTAGCATGGCACATTTTAAATGTTAATTTAGATTGATCCGAAATATATAAATAAACTTTCTTATCAATTATTGACAAAACTGTTTATTTTTTATTTTTTTATTCTGAAAAACATTGCCAAATACTAGGCACATTGTCGTCTTCGGAAGAGGTGATCTTAACACTTGGTTCTTTCTATTAGTTTGGCTATGTCTAGGCCTCTAGGCCGTTAATTGTTGAGGTGATAACTGGAACAATGTACGCTGAACTCCTCCGAAAAGAGAGAGCTGATCCGGAGTTGAAGGAACTAGGGTTGAGATGCTCTTCGAGCTGAAGTAGTCTCTTGGTGGAGGCGATAGATGAGCTCTCTCAAAGGAGCCTGTGATCGAGTGTAAGGATCTTGACGAGATCACAACAGAAAACGAGCTGAGGAGGACGCTGAAGCGCCACTGCGACCTTAGATATGCACGAATGACTATCTGATTGAGGAAGGCGTACGGTGGCACACAGAAAAATTTATTTATTTATTGTCGTCAATCATAAGTAGACCGTTATGGCGGTGATACGTCTGCCGACAGTTGCAGCCAGCAAGCTGTTGGAGTAGGGTCGAGCAAAAGTTGGGTAGTCGGTGTGCCCAGTGAGAGTCGTCCCTCGAGTCCCAAAAGAACTGAAGAGATGCTATAAGTGCATGGGCTTTAGTCACCAGGCGAGGAACTACAAAGGTTCTTACAGATCTGATCTGTGCAGCAAATGCGGGGAGAAGGGTCATTTTGTAAGAGACTGCACAAAGCAACCGAAATGCATACTTTGCAAAAAGATAGTGGGAATAACCACATGACGGTGGTGCCCTGTATATAAAAAGGCGACAGCAGATCGGCAGTAATAGAGGTAACCCAAATAACCTTGAATCATTGCGACATTACACAGCAACTGTTGTGGCAGTCAACAATAGAAACAAATTTTGACGTCGCAATCATTGTGGAACCGCATCGTGTTCCTCCCGATAATGGAAACTGGGTTGCATATACAGCGGTGATGGCTGCGATACAAGTGATGGACAGATTTCCCATAAAAGGTTCGTGATCGCCAAAATTAACGCGATCTTTGTATGCAGCTGCTATGCATCCCCAATGTGGACCATGGAGCAGTTCCACCAGATTCTGGGTTTACTGACTGAAAAGCTCATCGGAAGCAGATCGGTCGTCATCGGAGGAAACTTCAATGCTGGGGCTGTGCTGCCTTGGATGAACCAACGCTAGAGTGTGCAGCCCGCTAGAAGCTCTGGCAAAGCTGGAAGTTACACTATCAAACGTATGTTCCGCCAGAACTTTTCGTAGGGACGATCGTGAATCCGTGATCGATGTTACCTTCTGTAGTCCGTCGCTGATGACATATATGAACTGGAGAGTGTGTGAGAAGTATACCGACCATCTGGCGATCCGAAAGGAATACTTTAGTAAGGGCATGTGACGCAACCATGCCGAGGAAACTAGAGCCAAGGAACAAGTGCCGCCCAGCTTACTGGTGGAATGACATAATCAGCATCCTTCGCGCTAGTTGTCTTAGAGCCAGAAGACGTGTTCAGAGAGATAAAACCGCAGCAGACATAGAGGTACATAGAGTGGTGTTCCGAGCGGCAAGGACCGAATTAGACGAGCGATTTGACTGAGGAAGACGAACTGCTACAAGGAGCTGTGACAAGCCGCTCGTGTTAACCCCCTTGAGCAACGCGTACCGTTTTGTCATGGTGAAGATCAAAGGTCCATCAATGGCTCCAGAGCTATGTCCAGCAAAACTGAAGGTTATCATAGATGGACTTTTCCCGACGCACAATCCAACGACGTGGCCACATACACCGTACGGCGAGGAAGAAAGAAGTAATGTTGAAGGCATGCAAGTTTCGGACGAAGAGGAGGGCACCCGGACTGGACGGATTCCCAAACGTGGCTCTAAAAGCGGAAATATTCAGGGATGTGCCACAGAAATGCGTAGAGAAAATGTAAAATTGAAAATACAAAAATTAGTGTTGTTGGCGAAGCCAGGAAATCCTCCGGGGGATCCAGTATCGTATTGGCCAATATGCCTGTTGGATACGCTTGGGAAACTCTGGGAGACCATCATCCTCAACAGGCTGACGAAATTTACTGAGAGCGAGCACGGGTTATCGAGTATGCAATTCGGTTTCCGGAAAGGGATGTCTACGGTGGATGCCATTTGGGCAGTGGTCGAGACAGCCGTAAAGGCGTCCAAACAGAAGCGGAGATGCAATCGATATTGCGGTATTATAGCGATTGACGTTAAGAGTGCCTTCAATAGCGCCAGCTAAGAAACTATTGCCGAGTCGCTGCACAGAATGAGGATTCCTGATTAGATTTGCCGAATTCTGAGGAGTTACTTTCAGAACCGGGTGCTGATCAACGAGACCTCCGTGGGGCAAAAATCAGAGAACATCACGGCGGGAGTTCCGCAAGGTTCCATCCTTGGCACAACACTTTGGAATGGTATATACAATAGTGTGCTGACGCTGAAGCTTCGCAAAGGTGTAGTGATCGTTGGCTTTGCCGATGACATGTTTTTATTAAGGAAAGGTGAAATACTGTAAGAAGTGGAAATGCTGGCAACCAAAGCAATCGGCATTATTATAAGCTGGATGCAGGGGTCGAAGCAGCAGATAGCTCAACACAAAACGGATTTGCTAATGGTCAGCAACTGCAAAACGATACAGCGAGCAGAAATCGTCATGCTGAGGTATTTGGGCGTGATGATCGATGACCGGCTATGTTTCAACAGCCACGTAGATTATACCTGTGGGAAGGCAGCGAAGGCTATAAATGCGGTATCCAGAATTATACCGAATAGCTCTGGACCAAGCAGAAGCAAACGGCGTCTACTGGCTAGTGTATCATCATCGATACTAAGATACGGCGGTCCAGTCTGGGTCGCAGCGCTGGAAACCAAGTGAAACCGGGCGAAGTTGAACAGTACGTTCAGGCTCATTGCCATGCGAGTCGTGAGCGAGTACCGAACTATTTCATCGGAAGCAGTATGCGTCATTGCCGGAATGATCCCGATCAGTGGCCAAATGGCAATGAGAATTAGACACAGAGTCGAGCACCTGCTCATACCGGATTTGTTGATCTAGCTGAAAAGGAAGCACGGAAAGCTAAATTTCAACCTTACGCAGTTTATGTCTGGCCATGGCCATATTTGCATCGATTCGGACACGCAGCGTCACCCTTTTGTCCAGAGTGCGCAGGTGTCCAAGAGACACCGGAGCACGTGGTCTTTGACTACCTACTATTTGGACAATTGCGGAGCGAGATGCTTACCGCCAGTTCGGCAGATACTAGCCCAGTAAACGTCGTCTAAAGAATGTGTCGTGACGAAAGTGTTCGGAATGCGATCAACGGAGCTATTACGCAAATCATGTCGGCTCTACAGCGAAAATGACGGAAGAATCAAGAAGCGAGTGGTTGAGTGGAGTAGGGGGTTATCGATCTCGGGTGAACTTGTAGATGGTAGATTCGCAGTCGGGATTACTCGGTCCGTTGCCTCAGTATGTGGGAGCTAAATGGCTCACCGTCGTTCGCTTTTGGGATCCACAGGCGGGTAATCCTCCGTCGGGGAAGGGTAGATCCGATGTCGGAGACTACTCAATTCGATGACGACGAGGGTAGGAGCTAAATGGCTAAACCAAATAAGGCGAGGGCAAAATGGATGTGGCAAGGAGTAGGAGCAAAACAGCTCTATTGTAGCCAAATGGCCAAGATTCTGCACGAAGTAATACCATAAGTAGGGTAGTCCCGTGGGGGTTCCGATTGTGTTACAAGGAAACGGGTTTCAGTGGGATCAGAAGTCAGCCTTTTCTCAAAGGTCGACCCTGACCCACTCTGACACAGTGCACGATGCCTCTGTGTAAGGTTAGGCCATAAGGATTTCCCGCACCCTGTTAAAAACACACGTTCACTTACACTCACACACACATACATACACACAACAGCAATAGGAGGCATGAAGAAGTGAAGTTTCACCTGACGCAGTCACGGCTGTTTTCGAAAATATCTGCATCGGTGTGGTCATCCTGCGTCATTTTTCTGCTCGGACTGCGATCACGTGGAGGGAACACCGGAGCAAGTGGTTTTCAAGTACCGTAGTGACTGTTCGAAGGGAGATACCGGATGTGAGCGTGAACAACATAGCTGGAAAAATGTGTCTCGATGAAAGCATGCGGAACACTATCGATAGAATAGTCACAAGCATTCTAACCGGGCTGCAGCAAAAGTGGAGAAGCGATCAGCGAACGAGAGAAGCAGAGTAATGTCAGACGTAAGGGGAGAGGACAATGTGCTTGACATCGGGTCGTCGGGTCGTCGGGGCGCCGATGAATCAGAAGCCATTGCCCAACCGGAATCGTTGGACCGACTTCGGCACTCGATTCGTCATGCAATTGGAGAAGAACGAAGAAGTGTTTCGAATATGTAGGGTCCCGCCAGTGCGAACAACATCCCCATCCTGGACTGTCGAACAAACTCTACAACTCGGATACAAAGGCTGTGCTCCCCTGCGATATCCGTTGGTAGTCGGGGCATCACCAGTGCGGACGTTTCCTACACCGGAACTGGTGAACCACCTCCGGCGCCAAGGAGAGTCCGGGAGAGACGAAGAGAAGCGAAGTTAAGGCGACGATAGAAGAGCAATGGCCGACAGGAGTGATACCAAAGTAGCAAAGCAAAGTGGAGTGAAAGTAGGAGCAATAATGCCAGCAGCGGAGTATGAAATGGAACTTCCACCTCCAAGAAGGAATTTCAACAGAGAGTATCGGGGGAATGGCAATAGGCTCGAGATGAAAAAACTCACACACACACACTGTTGCTTTGCGCAAATTGTCTCAGAATCAGAAGACGTGTCCAGAGAGCTAAGACCACAGCAGACAGAGAGGTGCACAAGGTGGTGTTCCGAGCGGCCAGGACCGAATTAAACCGAGCAATAAGACTGAGCAAGACAAACTGCTACAAGAAGCTGTGTCGAGCCGCTGATGTTAACCCCTTAACCCCTGTGGCGACGCGTATCGTATTGTTATGGCGAAGATCAAATGCCCAACAATGGCTTCACAGCTATGTCCAGCAAAACTGAAGGTTATTGTAGATGGACTTTTCCCGACGCACGAGCTAACGACGAGGCCACGTACACCGTACAGCGAGGAAATAAGAAGTAACGTTGAGGGCATGCAAGTCCCAAACGAGGAGCTCGTGGCCGTGGCAAAATAGTTGATGTGAAGAAGGCACCCGGACCGGATGAACTCCCTAACTTGGCTCTGACAGCGTAGATTCAGGCATTCTCGGAAATGTTTACGGCTACAGAGTTGGCTATAGGAAGTTTGTCTCCCGGACAGATGGAAAATTCAGAAACTAATTTTATACTTGCATAAACCGTGACGCACTTTTTTCACAAAAACTCTTCGTAATCTACAATTTTCTGCAAAAAAAACAAGGCCGTGATTTTCGCCGATTTTCGTCCCGAACTACCAGCGAACAGCACTTTTCCGACTTTTCAGACCGATCAAGTGTAACGGAGAATGCGAAAGGGGAGTCACACAATCAATAACCGTGATATTGGCTTCTAGCTCTACCGTAACTCCGGTGGCATGGAGGCACACAAATAGAAATAATTAAGAACTTTTCCTTTCACTTCATATTTACTGACAGATTTTCTCACAAGCACTTCTTTGTGAGCACCAACGTGCGTTCCTTATTCAGGATAAAAAAGACCCTAGTCAACCGTTCTGCGTGGTCCAATCGGGAGCCACATCACGTGGATCGGAATGAGGCTGTCGAACTGCTGTCATCTTCGGTAGTGATTGACCCTTCATTATGGGACATTTCAACTAGCATCAGCATCAGTGAAGTGCCGGCATTACTGTTTTCAAAACAAAAAAAAGGAAGTTTTGCTACTGCTTCCTGGAAAAGTTTTCTGAATAATTGGACCGTTCCTGAACGTCAAAGAAAGACCTATCTTTTCGTACCGAAATGGACACAACGTTTGAAATGGGTCGGCTCGTTTTTTTCTCTTTCTTGCTTTTTAGCTGACTGTCATCAATGTTAGGCTTCGATTCATCAGGATGCTTTCGATAATAATTGGTGTAGCGTTTTGGAGGCAATTTTGCTCTCCCCAATGATGTTACGAGCTGTCACACTGTTAAAAGTCCTGTGATAAGTGCAGCATCAGCACTCAGTTGCAAGTGTACGCAATGGTATTATCTCTTTTTTCTGTCAGCGTAGCTAAAACATAAAGTATGATGGAAGAGATTTTCTTTATTAGTATATGAGTGGCCGTTGGTGGCAAGGTGTAAAATTTCTTCCGTTTATAGCCAAAGAAGGGTAGAGTGGGACCCGGGAATTCTGTGGAAGGGAATTCATCATGGTTTACAAAGTTGAAAAATTAACTAACGAACACGTATGGGCCAAACAATTTTTATATGAAAATAAAGTTACAAATGTTTCCCAAATTTACCAATTAGATTGCTAGTGTGACGTAACAATTATTAAAACGTGTCCTTATATTTAGTTTAAGTAAGAAAAATCCAATCATCAGGCGAAAAGTTCGGGACTACCCTATGCTAGGTTCCACTCATTTCTACGTCTAAAAGCGTTTGTGATTCAGGAGTGGAATAATCATAAGAAGATTAAAATTAGCTTAGAAGACTGAGCATTGCATTGAGGTGAATTACAGCAGCATGGAAAATGTGTTGCTCTAAAGAGGTGTTAAAATTGTTGCTAGTTTCATTTACTCCTACTCTTGAAGCAACTCGGAAAGTCTACTTACATAAAGATCATACTAGTATTGGCGGTAAACTTTCGTCATTTTAAATTATTTTAAATAATTAAATGATGATCAAAGGAGGTAAGGTTTAAGCTACTCACTGTTTCAGGCGAAGATTTGATGGAATTGATATAAGCATGATAATCATGAATGATGATATAAATGTGAAATTGGATTAAAAAATCCTTCGCCTCCAAGAAGGTGATGGTGTGGCAGGCAATATCCGAATGCGACAAAATATCTAGCCCGTACGTAGCATCGGAGACAATGAACGTCAAGAAATGCCTCCAGAAACATTTCTTGTTTCAAATGATCAAGCAGCATGTCAGAACGTTTGCATTTAAAAAAAATGGACAAAAATTGCCAATTTTTCATGGGTTTACCTTCACCAGCATTGACGAAACTAGCCATGCAGCATCAATCATAGTAACCTATGAGTCAGCAGTATAAAATTGACAGCTCTATCAGTCGAACTCTAACCGTGATGGTAAAAACAGTGAATCAACTCCGTTCAGAAGTCAAGCCAAACATTGCATTAGGTCCTATGTAACATTTGTGTCAAATCGAGAAAAATGAGATTGAAAATTTTGATTTGTTTTTCAAATTGTAATTGTAAATTAATCATGTAATCTGTATTTTTTGCATGGTTTTCAATGTGAGCGATCGTCAAGATCACTAAGAAAAAGTTGTTTTTGAAGTTTACTATGATTCTAGTTGTGTAATTGATACATTTGTTACTTAGGACCTATTGCATTTACATTTGTAGATTGGACTTGTGAGATTGGTCTTCTGTCAAGTTGAAATGTACATTGGACTTTTTTGATTGCGATAAGGACTTATAAAAAATGTTCACATTAGCTTCCTTCTAGCTTTATTTTAGTACTCTTTGTACCACCTCATCTTTGCAATTCAAAAATTCAAATAAAAAGTAGTCTATTATATTTGAGAACCCCAACAACTGGCTATATATTTATTGATGGGCTACTGTTAGGTAAATGCAAGAATTAGGGGGTTCAAGAGTTCAACAATAAAGCTATTACAGAATTACTGTGAACATTATTTTACTAGAGCATACCGCAATCACAATAGTCCAATGTACATTCTAACTTGGCAGAAGATCAATCTAACAGGTCCAATCTACAAATGCAATCGCAATAGGTCCTGAGTAACACATGTATTAATTACAGGACTAGAATCAACCTAAACACCAAAGGCAAAATTTTCTTCATAATCCTGACCACGTTTTACGTTATAAATCTAACATAAATTAAAGATTACACAATTTAGTTGCAGTTACGATTTGAATAAAGAATATTAAAATTTTTGATAGTGTTTTTTCGATTTGAGACAAATGTTGCTTGAAGTAGTTAAATATTCCATCCAAACGAAGTACTTTTTGCTTATTTTCATTCTTCGAACAATCGCGAGAAATCCGAACACGCGTTTTGAGAAGAAAACATGTAGGTCCTATGTACATCTGTCAAAATTTTAGACAAACATTGTACATTGGACAAGCGATGACAAAAATCCAATGTACAGAGATGTGTGATATCAGACAGCAGGTACATTGGACGTTTTGTTATCGCTCGTATTTTCATTTTTTTTTTTAATCTTAGAGCATAATTTCAAAATGATTCATAGAAAAGTAATGGATTTCTGTCCGATTCGATATTTAACTCGATTTTGTTTATATTGTTACTTAGGACCTTATGCAATGTTTGGCTTGATGTGTGCGCGTTCAAAGAACGGCACCCTAACACGACGAAAACGGACATCGTTCACGACTTTGTGGACGCCAGAAAGGCACTATTAGACAACAATTAAAGTATCGAAAGAAAGCCCGGTTCCGGACGGCCGACGACCCTCAGCGACAAGAAGCTCCAAACGATGCTGAAGAGGAAGACCGAGGGAAAAGTGGCTACATCACTGCGAACATGAACATACATGTCAGGAAACGGATGTAACGTCCACTGGTTTCGGAGCTGCAAGCAATAACGCAGCCGCAGCCGCAGCGGCTGAATAAGATGGTCAACTCGATTTTCCCGGCGAATCGCGACGTGACGGTGGCGATGGACGACGAGACCAATCTCACCCTGGATGGCAATGACTGGCAGGGCACTTCGTATTTTACTTCCCCCACGAAGGAAGTGAGCTCCGAGGTGAAGTTCATTTAACACACCAAGTTCCCCAAGAAGGTGCTGCTGTGGCTGACAATCAGCGAGAAGGGGATGTCAAAGCCGGTCTTCTTTCGCTCCGGACTGGCCGTGAACGGGGAAATTTACAGTACGAAATGCCTGCCGGAAGTTGCGTCGTTTATCAAAAAACATCATAAGGGCAAAGACGCGGTGTTCTGGCTGTACCTGGTGTCGGCCCACTACTCGAAGCGATCATTGGAGGAGATAGAGTGGCTGAATATCGATGTTGTACCCAAGTCGGTGAACCCGTCCAACTTTCCCCAGCTGCGTCCCATCGAGAATTTCTGGGCCAAACTGAAGCGAAAGATCTACTTCAACAATTTTGTCGCGAAAACTGAGAAGGAATTAATAAATGAAACGAAGAAAGATCTCAAAAACATGCCTACACGCATGTTTTCGTTCACCATGCCGAATGTTGCGGTTAAGTGCCGGATGGCCGCTTCCAAGGGCGTAGAATGTTTTTGTTACCAAGCTTAAATAATTACCTTCCATGGGACATTTGTCAAAAGCAATTATCTGTCTTAGCTTTTTTTTTATCACCATCTGAAAAAAAGTCAATTTTTCTTAATGCAAACGTTACAGTATATCATATATACCAAGTTCATCCTTGCATACCTGGCTCCCCGTTTCTTTGGTATCTCTTCAGGATACTAAAACGTCATATACATTTCCGTCGGCCTTTTTCAGGGCCTCCACAGTTTCGAGAAATGAGTCAATTTTGCGGCACTAAATAATTAAAGAGCCTGTATCATAAAGGAGGCGATTTTTATGACGGGACTCCTACTCGGTTAGAATGGCTTTTTGCTTTTTTCACTGAAAGATAACCGCTTGTTCTAATCGAACAATGTCACCTCTTTTCAAATACGGGCTCTTCAAAAATAATAACATTCATTGCACATTGCTACGTGGCCTACGTCACCTTTACATGAAAACCCATAAGGCTATCCCTTGTAGTTTTTACACATTGAGGATGTTTGTTAGTCCCAAGCATCATCTATTGGTACACAGTGTTTAATAAGTTTGGATCATTGCGCCATGTGAATATTCTGTATTGGTATTGGTGTTAGCTTTAGTTTCATTATTTTTCATTTGCTACGCGTGACGATAGCGTATCGTGAAATCGTAATAAATGTCTTTTTCGGTTTTAAACCTGGGTCAGGTCTGACTCTGACTTGCAATTACCGAACGAAAACATTTCCAGAATCGAGTCAGTATGATGGTATTAGTGCAAAACATAAACATTAGGAAAAACATAATCATTGTATTTTGACAGTTGGTGTTTGTGTGTATTGGTGCATCCAGGTTAGACCTCGAAAAAAGTTGAAAGCGAACCTCATCGATGTAGGTTTGGAACCAGAGCGGATACAGATCCGACCCGATTGCATAAAAAATGCGTTGACAGCTGTTATGTTGGGCCTACACAGAAAAAAAATCTGAATTAGTGATGTAAATATCAGATCAGATCAGCATGTAAAATTGTATTTCATTCCACACGAAGCAGCAACTTGCATTAAATAGTTGTATAAAGACGAACTTTTGCATACAATAAGAGGATTGTCCTAGAACTTAACACAATTTATATCATCAATTTGTAAGTTTTGGGACGCTCTATTTATGTGCATGATATTGAAAACAAATTTTCAATATTTTTTCAAGCTGTTTAGGGCAAACCCAGTTCCACACTGGCAATAACCGAAAACGACATAAGCGTATTTTGAACGGTGATATATTCCGGCTGCTAAAACCACATGGGGTAATGCGGAACTTTTTCAACACGACCGTCAGGTGATACCAGAAGACGTCCTTGGCGGATGAACGTGCTAGGACTCAAGGAGGACCAAAACCGTGAGGGAGCGGATTCAGCGCAAAAAGAATCCAGAAAACATATGCTGATCTCAACGTTTCCATCGGGACTGCTTCATAGGCGTAGCCAGAGGGGGGCAGAGGGGTTGCCCCCCCACCCCTAACTTTTGAATCCATGTAATTTTAATTTTTGCTTCAATTTTTTTTATTATTTAGTGTTAATGTTTGATAGATTACCCCTTTGCCTCAATTAAATAGCGGGAAGTTGCCTCGATTTTGTGACAAGATGTAGCAAAAAAGTTCAAAAAATAGACATCCAGGAGATTTTTTTAAAATAGTAAAGACTAAATTTTTTCTAACATATGATATTCTACGGGCGAGAAGAAACGACTAATATCCGAATTTCAGAGACAATACAGCATGCTTATCAGAGCGAAAAGCTGCAATTGTTTTAAACTATTCAAAGATTATATCCGCTGCTATGAGCATGAGTAAGATTATAAAAATGAAACACCCGAGGCTGCTAGCATCCATTCTCAAGGTGAAAAAAAACTGGTGATCTCAAACTAATGCAATAACCAGCGCCTGCCTCGCCCGAATGCATGTCAAATAAGGGAAGGAAATTTCATAAGAAGGAAAACACCAACGCGATCCTACGTTTAACTTGCGGTTATATCCTAGATATAACCCCCCTCTATTTTTTAAATATTAATACCTATTTCTGATTTTGAACTATTTATACAAATAGTACTATTCAAGCCAATCACAAAATGGGATAGTGGTTTACTTGTTCCAGGATATGGTGGTATGGCGAGCATGGCAAACCAATATTATGGATCACAATTAATTGTGATCCCCACCACCGGACCACCAGTCCGGCGAACCCCCACATCTCACCAGGAAGCATTTCTGTTATTTTTCTGTGCTCACTCGATTACTCACAACGCCGAATTATAGGTAACCGAAACAGTACGAAACGCGCCAAGGCGGATTGCAAAATAGTGCATAATAAAGCATCGACACAACTTTTTACAGCCGATGCTCGAAGCAAACTTTTTTTTTTGTAAACTTAAATTTTTAAAACTGTACCAATCCTAAAGATGCTGCTTAAGAACAATCTATGCAAATCCATTTCAAATTGCGATTTTGGGAACGTCCATTAATTATGTCACGTAAAAAGTGACTTTTTACCCTCCCCCTTTTCACGTTGCCAGTATGGACCTTCAATTTTTTTTGTATGGATCGTCACATTGTCCCAAACCCCCCCTCCTCCTTACTGCGTGACATAATTAATGGACCTTAGAAATTTGGTAAAAGTAAGAGTGTGTAGATGCATTTCATGCCTTCTGGCAACTTTATGCTTCTATTGATGTCCTGGCTCATTGGTTCAGCATCAACCGGGGGAGACTTGATCTCATTGATATCATTTTCTCCAATCCAAATTTTGCATATTAACAGGCAGTCTAGGAAGACTCTCCCAGTACCTTATAGTAATATGCTTAGAGGTGGACCAGAAGATTGGCTGAGCTACTTCAAAGAATTTTTTCTGTTTGTATGGGAGAAAAATTGTGTTTTTGCGGTGTTGCTTTATCAATATATAGGGTAACGGGATGTAATGTTAGCCTAGCTCCTTGATTCGGCCTATGTACCAAATATGTCATTATTTCGGCGATAATCAACAAAATCATGTTGCTATCAGCATGACCGATTTATTTCAAAGACATTGAGACATTATTAATCAATTTATAGTTGTTCACTTTCGCGTAATTTTCGATTTCATTAACTTTTTAGACACCATGACTTTACTGGTTAAGCTGAACAGATTATCTACACGATCTTCGAATGATCTAAATTGGCCAAAATTGAACCTATAAACCAAATAATGCAACCAAGATGTACAGAATATAGTCATATGATATAAACTAACAGGTCACATAGGTAAAATAACAATGATTTAACAAGAAAACGGTGGACCCAATGTTAGGGACATATTTTTTTCTATTCTCCTAACTATGACCTGTAGTATGAAAAGCGTAGTAAAAATGTTGTTATTGGTAACATTTACTATACAAATGTCTGAGTTTCAGTTGAATGTTTTTCATATGGCTCATATTAACACAAACTCAAAGAACAAAAACTGAGTAGAGTGAATTATAATGTTTTGATTCCTGAATGGCCGCTAAATCATATGTAAAAAATACTTGTGTGTTTTTAGCAGTTTAAGTATAGTTTGATTTATGAAATTGTTTTTTGTATAAAGCGAATATAGCTGGCAACGCCTTGAATCAGAAAATCAGCAAAAAAAACGTACCTAGACACATTTAATAACAAATCCGTCGAATGGGACGAACTTGCATCCATGAATAGACCCAATTTGGTACCCATAAACCAACATTACATCCATATCCCTTGAAAGCTTCTAACTTTATAAAACGAGTTGTGTAACTTTTCGTGATACATACTACCAGATGGCTTATTTTACGTATCTTAGCAAGTGTATAGCTAGTTAAATTTTGTTTCCAGCTCAAATACTTTATGAGTTATAATAAAAAATGTAATCGATTGTTGCATATTAGGCTGAGTTAAGGGACACATACCCTACACTGAAAATTTATTTTCGTAAATTAGCTTTCACTGGGTTCGTAAACATTGTTGTTTTACATAGAACAAATGTCTCGCAAATTGCATGAAACATTCTTAATGCTTGTCATCTGGTGAAATTCTATTATTACACCTCTCTGTACAGTGCACGAAATGAATTTCATGCAGATGCTGCCTCTCTTCAGTCGTACTCATACATGTTGGTTTTGCTCATCGGGTGTGCTGGAATCATTAATTTATTGATTTCTTTTTGTTTCAATACCATACTGAGTCGATTTAGAAGATTTGTCAGTCAATCATGCAACCACCAGAGTTTTTTTTATTGATTACAAAATATTCGTAGTAGTTTATATCGTTTTCGAACAATGCACGAATGTTCTTTCTTTGCCGATAAATGCTTCGTGTGTTAGACAGTTACGCGTGTGGCATTGAAAACGAAGGTAGCAACGTACAAATCTACTTACAACGAACACAATGAATAGAGTTGTTAGTCCTACCTTCGATTTAGTAATAAAATTAGAATTTAATTTTCAGTGTGGGTGAGAGGGTCGTGGAGGAAAATTACATTTTCAGTACAAACTGTGAACAAACTCGATGGTTATCCTATATCAAACCCCAACATGACTGTAAAGTAAATATTTCGACACATGCCAGTACCCGCTAGATTTTACCATGGTTGCTATTTAATGCGGTTCGATTTTGAAACATGTGGAAAACCTTAAATTCCAGAACAAACCTAGAATTTTTTAATCTTGTTGCCAAGATTTGACGGGTATTGTAAAGTACTTTGAGTAAGCGTAGAGAACATAATCCACCCGTCGTTTAGGCGAATTATCACAAAGAGAAGGCTCGATTCCTGCTCTAGCCGGTGGAACTTGAAAATGTCCATACTCTACTGGTCCACCGAGCGCTGTGTTGTCCGTTGTATAATCATAGACTAACTCTAAGACCAGTAGCTCCCCGAACAAATAAAATTTTTATCTTGGCTCAGTCAGTACTAGCACATCGGTCCCAAGCTTAATAATGCGCCCCTAATAATGAACTCCCACGAACACACTCTCAAATATTCTGTCAAAATAACACAACAAATCCAAACAAAGGCACAAATATGTACAACAAGGTGTATATCGGACCACGGGGTTCTAAAGTGAACCAATTTCAAATCTCTAGTTGCATATTGATTGTTGGTATAATGTTATGTATTCAGTGTGTGCAATCGCTGGTTGAAGACGGTGTAATTTTCTCTCTCATTCTCTTTCTCCTTCTCTCTTTCTCTCTCTCTCTCTCTCTCTCTATCTATCTCTCTCTCTAAAAAAATAATATCTTGCCCCACCCTATTCGAAATCCTGGCTACGCCTATGGACTGCTTACATCATATTCAGCAAGGGCCTTGTACAACAAAACGGCAGGTCCAAAGCGTTTCATAGACTACCAGCAGAAAGCGATTGGATCGAGCCAAGGCGATCCTCTCTCGGAACGCTGATCAGGAATTCGTATTTTTTCGGACAAGAAACTCTAGACGTTCCTTATGATTTTTGCTTTCAATAAAAAAAATCCAGAAAAAAATACCATATCAAAGCGGAAAACAGTGGAATCTTCAATATTATTAGAGGAATTTTTCTTAACCGAGTCTTTTTATTGTTTCACTTTTTATTCAATTTTAGTTATCATGTAAACACTTGTTTAATAGTTTATCAAACTCAAAAATTTGGAAGATAACGAGAAGAGAACATTTGCATCTAAAGGGTGCCACGAAAAAACAGGTAATTAGCGGCAGAGAAGGAACTAAAATTAGATTTTCACATCAATTCTCTTTAAAAACCAATAGATTTCTTTCATATAATCTAAATCAAGGCCCGCCAACACTTCTCTAACAGGCTTGAGTAGTTTTCCTTTAAGCCGGAGAGCTTCTATTGCTGTCCGAACGTCCAACTTGGAATGTATGTGCATACGGTAAGTAGTGATTGAACATCAGTCGGCTCATAACACAACTGAAATAGCGCCGCACGTCCATCCCTTTAAACCATGCTTTGTTCCATACTTGAGGCAGAATTGAATGCAACCATCTCCATATACGTTGCCAGCTCATCAAGGTGTTTTGACGAGCCCATGAGGAAAATTAATTGAAAGCAATTTGATACTCGTAGACATAGCCTTCCATAGCGCCCACCGTAGCCAGTGATTCCGCCTTCTCATTGCCCGGAATGAGAAAGGACCCAAACCATGGTGATATTGTGAGAGCATTTAGACAAAGCACTCAATCTTCTACGTATTCCATATAGGAAACACGTTGAGTGCTTGACCAACTTCACTGACCGAACAACCTCCAAAGAGAATTAGACTTTCAGAGAAAATGAAGTAGTGCTCAGATGGATGAGAAGCTATATGTTCATGAGAATAGTATATAGTTGTTAGTTCAGCAAAATATACAGAACATGGCTTTTTTAGCAAAGAGCAGGCGCTATGAACCGTGTTAAAAGCACCAAAACCACTGGAATCACCTGTTTTTGACCCATCTGTGAAAAAGCTACGAGGAGTTGATGAGCCCGTATTTGCTTGCAAAGATTGGAGGTATCAATACCGCACCATGGTACTCTGGAATCCCGACGATGTTTTCTTTAATTGTGGTTCAATGCTGTGGTTACTCAGCCGACTCTGAATGATGTATTTCTTGCTGAAAATTTGAAAAAAAATAAAAAACTGGGCCATCATGGATTTTTAATGTAGGTGGGAAGTTGATACGTCTGGATTTGGAATCCCGGATTTGAAAGTTTCGGAGAATTTTGACGGTTCTCGCTCGTTTTCTGGTTGATTCCTTAAATACGAAGGGGACCCCCTCATCAAAATCAGAGTCAGAGCTTTCATCATCGAGAGACAGAGAAGAGTAGATGTTACGTGATTCAACAGACGGGTCAGTCTTGCTTAGCATTTCGGCAAAACTTCGCCGAGAATGCTGTTGCAGTGGTTGCTTCTGATGGTCCCGCCGCCGTATGTACGTCGGAGACGTATCGAGAGCGTGGGGAGGGTCTTTAATACAATACAGGCGTTTTGGAGCTTTATTGCACGCATCGTCTATGTGTCTGTCTCCGCACGATTGGCAACGAGTTGTGCTGCAACAACACTAGGAAGTAATGCAGCTGCTTGCAATTATCGCAACTCATTACCTTCGGATCCGGAGAAGGCCACACACAAGGAGTTAGAAAGCGTATAAACCTTTTTCTCTTGGGACATGGAATTCATTTGTCTACATTCCAGAATATCAACAGGCGGTAGAGAGCGGTTTTAAAAACGCCCACAGCCCTGGAGAACTTCATTGGAGCATATACTCCCTTCGGTGACCACCCCGGCGATCTCGACTACATGACTTGGAAGATCAACATGATACTTACGTTTAAAAAGCTCATAGGATACAATGTCATTGGCCTGCTTGCGGTCCTCAACGGTGACACGCAGCTTACTGGAACCGATCCTGTCGATTTCGATCACCGACGAGAATTTTTTGGTCAGATCCTTACTGATCTGAAGCGTTTACCTTTGGCACGGAAAAAACAATATATGGCCCAGTAGGGTCGGGAAGATATTATGCCTTGACTCGGGGGGAAGAATGAGAGGAGTTGTCCGCGGATGAAACATTTTCAGGGAAGTAACCGTCCCCTTCCTTGCTATTTGTCACTTGCCTCTTTATATCACCACTAGATTTAAAATAAATAGCAATCTACTGCGCTTTCATTGATCGCATCACTTACCACAGTGAATCCATGATCTATAAATAACCTGCCTCACTAACACAAATATATCCTTCCCTTGGCAATTGTAGAGATGCAGTGGTGATCACGGTCTCTAATAACAACGATTGTCAAACTAATCATCCTACTTCCCCCCTCCCCGAAGACCGCGAGGACGTAGCCGGCGCCGGTACTGATCTATAAATAGAATTAGTGAACTTGTACATTGAAGATGTAAAGCTACTCCCATGCTCCATCTATGTGGTTCTCTGTGCAATTACACTAGTTCTGATCAGTAAAGGAGTAGCAACTACGATGTTGCACGGTTTTTTTTTTTAAAAAAAAAGGTCGTAATTCAATAGAACACAGGGGCAAAAGGAAAACGAATAGAAAAAAATTAGCTAATAAAGATGCAGGAGAAAAGGTAAACCAAGGATTTTTTTTTTAACTTAGCATTGATAACCAGAACGGAAGTATATCTTGAACGACAAATAATTATGAATTTTGAGAGCACTTAGTCACGACATCTTGCGGTTGAGGTCACATATTCTACACGGAAAACAATTTAATCTGCTCCAAGCTTAGACAACATGTTTAGACCTGCTAGTATAAGTAACAAAGTACTTAAATGAAGGTTTGTTAGACAGCAGCACGTATTCGACGGCTGCAAGCCGCAAGCCGCCAGCACGGTGTGCGTGTGGAACAATAGATCACACGCTGGTGTGGGTACTCTCTCACGATGATAACTGCTGGGATGTCGATGGTGATGGTCGTCACTGGAACTATGCCAACACATGGTGAGGGGGTGTAGAGGATAGCCGATTGATGGGGAAACGCTTGTTGCGACTGCTCTGCCTGAAAGCTTTACAACGGCTGAAAAAAAATTATAACACGCCAATTTCTTACCTCTTTCGACAATAGATGTCAAGACAATTATAAATTTTTTCAAACATTTGTAAGGATCTGACCTGACGGGTCGGCGATCTTTAACATTTTTGACGAAATGTTCAGTGGAAGTAGATAGGCTTATCTCGGTGTCTCCCCCTACGCTATGTGCAAATGATCTATGCTATAGTTTGCTATGCTATGTAATGCACATAAAGGGAATGCTAGATTTGGTATAAGTTCATGGGCTATTCATTCTAGATTTTTGCCAAATATCGCCTAAAAATTGTCTGTTGCTTGAAAGATTTCAAGCGATTTCATTGTTTACGCATGTAATAGCTTGCAAGTGAACGTGGGCAAATTTTCGAGTCAGTAAAAACTCTTTTTTTCTCTTCTGTGTGGTAGTGGTATAATAAATGATTTCAAGCACATAATTTGATCCATAAGTTTTTTAACTTTCCAGTCTATCGGCACACGGTGAGTACGAACCCTAACGTTTTGGATAGCAACACTCATAAACCATAGATGAGCCATTTCAGTATTGAGGGATTCCATCCAGAATGTGCCGGAAATCCCAAAAATCATACCCGATCATCATTGATTTGGATGAAACTTGGCACATAAGTTCGGTACGTTGGAAAAAAAAATTCCACTGGTGTTAAGATAATTTGGGTTCAAGAGTAACTTTTGAGATGGGCGTATGTGTTTTTTCCAACATTTTACTTGAAAAATCGTAGTTCAAAAACCATTACATTTAGTGAAAAACTTTATATAAGGGAATTGTAGGGAACTAAAAAGCCTTTCTTAAAAAAATATACACAGAAAAAAAATATTTTTTTTCATCAAGAAAAATCAAAAATAATTACTAAAAATAAAATATCTAAAAAAACATATTTATTTAAATTTTTTTTTAATTTGTTTTGTGGAAATTTGAGGAAAAAAGACACGTTTTAAAAAAAACTCTAGGATGGACGCTCTTATAATAAAAAAGTTTTTCAAATAACGAACTTTGGTGTATATTTCAAATTTTGGTTATTCATTCTTATAAATAATTTTTGATGTTACAATATGGTTTTGGAGATCATTACAAACAATAATGATGATAATGATAAACCACGTAAACGCAACCGTTTTCAAGATATTTCTGATTTTCTTTCAATAAAATTTCAAAACCTCAAAAAATACGCCCTTTTCATAAATTACTCGTGATATTAAAACAACAAAAGCTAACGATTGTTTCTCTTGTGTTTTTAGCCTTTTTCAAACACATGTATGTGCCTCTTACTTACTCTTAACAGCTCGTCGATTGAAAAAGCTTCACTTAAAGTTATAAGACAAAAATAATGCATTATGGGTGGATTTATATTTATATATACCATTTATTAGTCTCGGTCATTGATAATATTACATAAACATTATATAAACTATTGATTGCTTTTATATATATTATGATTCCTGCCTTCTTCGTCATTGTTTGTTATTTCAAATTCTGCCATTACTCTTTGATTTGTCCAAGATTGTGGTAAAACCGAAAGTATCCTTACTTGATCGTCCCTCGAAGTTTCTGGATCAGCATACCGGTCCTTTAGCTGCGCGATTATTTCGTCATATTCGGCTGGTTTCACTTTCAATTGTTCCAGGTCATCCTCCTCCGCTTGATCCCCAAATATGTGTGTCCGAATGCCGTTTGAAACATCTTTGAACTTTTTGCGGGCATAATTTACGTTCAGGAACTTTTTAGCCGATATTGGCGAAACGTTGATTCCAGCTACGCCCTTGTTAAATAGCTCAATATTATGGCGCCTTGAATAATCTTGCACACTGCTATCAGATGGCACTGACATTAATGATATTGCCGATGGCGTTTCCTCGAGACCATACAAGTCTACTTGCCGTGATGTAGATGGTTGTGGATCCATAATGTTAGTAATTGATGGTTTCTCACTAGGCTCCGAAATTGCAGCATGGGATTGTTCCGTTCTATTTAAATGCAAACGACAATTATCACAAATCATCAAAGAAGTGTCCAAATGTGTTTTGCCCATAAACTTGAGTTTTTTGACATTTTGTTCGGTTAATTTACGAAGGTTTTTTGAGCACCGTTTAGTGGGAAACGGCATACAACACTTCTTCATGTTAAACTCCATTTTCAGTTCACTCAGATAGATTTTACTGATGAATGCGACTATGTATGAGCATATATATTGGCTGTGGTACCTTTGGAAATGCAGGTATAAAACATCTCTGGTAGTTTACAGGCAGCGTACATAAGCTGTTTTTTTTATGAGAAGATATTCCTGACATACGTTATAGCTGCTATTTGTCTACCTACCTTAAACAATATGTGTTACTTTCATCGCTACATCACCGAACTGTTCGGAGTTTAGTTTTCACACACTACACCCGACCTCTAACATCGTTGGAGCTTGGCAAAATAGTCAGCAGTTCGATTAATATGCTTCTTCTATATGACCCTCCGCATAATTTCATCATCTGTCCATTTCACACTTGTCGCCCCTGCGACATCTATCTCGCTGTTACTTTCATCGCTTTAGCAAATTCGCTCCCTTCATTCTCTGAGCGGCCCGACCGATACAGCCATAAAACAATTATAAATATATTGATTGCAATATTAAAACAATAGTGCTATTTATCTTGTTCTTTTCAAATGAGTCTTCTTATCATCCTGATATGAAAAGAAAAAGAGGACATTAGAGTAATGTGAACGTTATAATATGAAGATCTTGGAAAACTTATCATTTCTGGTGGAAATCTCGATTAACTTAAGAATAGAGCGAATTTTCTGAGGTTTTTCATTCTATTGAAATAAAATCCGAAAAATCTCGAAAAACGGTTGCGTTCAGGTGATTTATCATTATGATCATTATTGTTTTTAATGATCTCCAAAATCATATTGTATAATTAATTTTCATTTATAATAATGAATAACCAAAATTTGAAATATGCACCAAAGTTCGCTCTTCGGAAAACTTTTTTATTATAAGAGCGTCCATCCTAGAGTTTTTTTCAAAACGTGTCTTTTTCCTCAAATTTCCACAAAATAAATTTGAAAAAATATTAAAAATATGTTTTTTTTATATTTGATTTTTAGTATTTATTTTCGATTTTTCTTTATGAAAAAAAATTTTTTTTTCAGTGTGCATCTTTTTACAAAGCCTTTTTAGTTCTCTACAACTCCCCCATAAAAAGTTTTTCTCTAAATGTAATGGTTTTTGAACTACGATTTTTCAAGTAAAATGTTGGAAAAAAACATACACCCATCTCAAAAGTTACTCTTGAATCCAAATAATCTTAACACCAGTGGATTTTTTTTTTCAACATACCGAAGACGTGTACCAAGTTTCATCAAAATCGAAGATAGTTGAGTTTGGTGACCGACCGATTTGGCGTGGAATCATTCTATTACTTCGCAACCGAAGGAGCACAAATTTGGGAAGAGTGATGATGCACTTGAATCAATCGAGTGAGATGGAGTGTAATGATGGAAACTTTCCCCAATAGCCTTACTATGTCTACGATTTTTCTTGGCTCCATTCAGTTTCCAACGAATGTTAATTTGCCAGGATATGAATTAGTTGGTACGAGTCACAGAAAATCTGCAGAAAACAAACTTTTGTAGACTTCCGCTCATTATAGAAGTTTATTTTTCTAGCTTTCCTTCAAGCTCTATGGGAAGCCTTTTCACTCTCAACATCATTTGCAAGGAATGCCGAAAGGGATATAAAAAACGGCGAGTACGGGTCTTTGAAGTAATAGCAAAAAAAAAACCTAACATTATAATCAAGCGCAGTAACAAAGAGATCCGAAGCCTGGTGAGAATTAGGGTTAATTATTTGAATTTAAAATCTTCTTTGTTTAGGACTTTGTTAGAAAGGGGTGCTGTAAATCCCCAATTGTTGTTGTTAGTATTGATTTTTATGGCCAATTAGTGAACTAGCTGTTGCCTTGTTTTGAAATGTGCTTTGGTGAAGGTTCAATTCCATAATCTCCTAGCTGCCCGTTTCTGTTCATATTTTCCTGTCTTTTTTTTTGTTACATGATGAGATCTATTTTGAAGCAAAGTGGATGAATCAAGAGCGAATGAGCGGCTGTTCCCGGTAATAATGCACAATGAATAACTTAAAAGGAGAGGAAAAAACAAAACAAACACGACGAAGCCTTACTACGGGTGAGCCAGAAGCATTTATACGGAGAAAGTTTATTTTTTAATTAAATCCCTCATGTTTGAATATATGTTCTGCTGCTGCTGCTGATGATGCTGGTGCTTTATTATCATGGCACTTCTCGGTCATCGTAGTTGTGAAAATTGCGAACTGTTCAGTTCTTTACAATGGGTATGTTTGCTTCATTTATGAGATGGTAGAATGCGGATGGAATATTATTTGATTAAATATTGCGGACAAATAGTTCAAACAGGATAGGACTGTAATCGTTGTGACCACATAGGTTCAATAGCATACACTTATCGAACACCCACTTTACCAATTACTTATTAATGCATAAACATGAACGAGTGCTTTGATCTTAAGATGAATGTCACAATAATGCAAAAAACGGATTCCATGCCAAATGACCGCTAAAGTCGGATTTTTAAAAGGATTATCTCCGATTGGGATGAAACATTGCATAGGCTTCGGTGTCGGAGACTGATCATTTACACCGATGAATTTTTTTTTTTGAATCTCGAGTAAGCTTTGAAATGGTCGTAAGTGTTTTTGCACATGTTTTATTCAATCAATTTTAACTCGAAAACTGTTGATTGAATGAAAAAACAGACTGAAAACGAATTTTAGCGAACTAATTGGGGTTTATGGACAGAATATTAGACCGATAAAAAAAGGTTGAATTGAAAAAACTTACTTATAAACGCAAAATTATATAAATATCAAAATTCTCTATATATTTTCGCAAAATTTTACCACAAGAATTTAACATTTAAACGCGCATTTTTACTTCAAGTTTTAAACAAAATAGTTTCGGAAGAAGCTATTTTGGTTATAATTCCTAAACATTGATTATTTTCAAATAAACACTTGCGTTCGATGGCAAATTATGATTTCTGGGCCAATTTTAACCAAGAAAGCTGTGCAAAACTAACTCCCTTGGTATTACCGTTTTTGATATTTTTAAAATTAATCCAATCTAATCTAATCTAATCTAATCCAATCTTATCTAATACTAATGCAGCCAGTGCGAGAGTGCGAGAAAGCATTGGGTTAGATGATGCCTAATTATTTTATTTGATGCCTTATTATTTTATTTGTATCAGAGACATGATACAAGCGTCAAAGCGGCCAGGCCTTGCATTAACCGCATAAGATGATTCTGTAAAATGGGTTGGATTCAAATGAACAGATTTGAACCCCAAAACATTTTGCGAATCTACAGGGGAAGAAGAATGCGTGGAAATACCGTTCAGAGATAAAAATAATAAAATAATAAATCATAAAAATCCGAGGAATGGTAAAATTGGCATGATAATAATATATATGTAAAATCAATATGCAGCTTCATATGGAATAGGATATACAATTTACTGCAGGGATATTTTAAGTTGAAATGATAATAACAACTACACATTACTAAAATGTCATGTAAATTTCTGTCTCCTGAGACCGACACATGCAAGCGTCCTTTAGCACACAAGAATGAGTTCAAAGAGATGCGAAAATAAATTCAATCAAACACGTCTTTCGTCGAATTGCGTATGTGTCAATCTCAGGAGACATAATTTTACACGAAATCTTTCTTTACGTTCCCCGACTTTTTACAAACATGTATTACGTCTCGTGTAAAATTAATAATTTCTAAGTGTGTAGCCACGAGATTTTTTTACGAGACTCAGGAACTCTAGGTATGATCTGAAATAACAAATAGTATATCTGAGATTTCGATGTAATGACCCGTTTCCTTGCCCATCCATAATAATTTGTTGTATATCTCACAGGTTCTACAATGATTCTTATTTATGATCATGATAATTGTTAGATTGTATGGTAATTAATTATTTAATAATAATAATATGAGACAGACAAGTAATTATTAGAGAATGTGTGTCTGCAACTTATTTGATCCCCCTATCATCGAAATATTTCAGCCCTTGTAGCTACTATACTATTAACCAATTAAGATCTTGAAATATAAGTATTTGTATTGACAATAAAAGTTAAAGAAAATAATATATAGATGTTTGTACAAAATATATCTGACATCCACTGGTTGGACACTGATCTAACCTAGTCTAATCCAATACAAATGCAACCAGTAAGAGAAAGGGCCCAGGAAACCACTGGGCTGGATTATGTCAAATCAATTGTCTGTCTATATTGATGCTTGCAGCACATCAAAGACAAAATACAAACGTCAAGGCGGCCAAACCCCCTGCGTTGCAGCAACCGAAAAGAAGATTGCTTAACGTTTGCATTAAAAAAAACGGACTTTTTGGGTGGTGATAAACAAAACGCTAAGACAGATACTTGCTTTTGATAAATTTCCAATGGAAGGTAATTATTTAAGGTAACTTGCAAAAACAGTCTACACCCTTGCGAGCGGCCTTCCGGCAGTTAACCGGAACATTCGCCATGGCGGACGAAAACTTGCGTGTAGGCATGTTTTTGAGTTCTTTCTTTGTTTTATTTATTGTCTGTCGTCTCTGTCAGATCCGGCCAGAACTCCGCGTCTTCACCCTTAAGATATATCTTGATCAACGACGAAACTTCCGGCAGGCATTTTGTACTATAATTTCCCCGTTCACGGCCAGTCCGGAGCGAAAGAAGAGCGACTTTGACATCCCCTTCTCGCTGATTGTCAGTCACAGCAGCACCTTCTTGGGAAACTTGTTGTGTGAAATGAGCTTCACCTCGGAACTCACTTCCTTCGTGGGGGAAGTAAAATATGTAAGTGCCCTTCCAGTCGTTGCTACCCAGAGTGAGCCAGGTCTCGTCGGCCACCGCCATGTCACGATTCGCCGGAAAAATGGAGTTTATTTGTTTATTCGTCAACAGGTGAAATGAGTTGGCCATCTTATTCAGCCGTTGCCGCTGCGTCATTGACTGCAACTCCAAAACCAGTGGAGCGACTTCGGCTTCCTGACATGTATGTTCATGTTCGCCAGGTACTTTTTCACTGTTTGGTTGGTTGAACCGACCTCCCAGCCAAGCACACGCAGCGATGTAGCCACTTTTCCCTCGGTCTTCCTCTTCAGCATCCTTTGGAGCTTCTTGTCGCTTAGAGTCGTCGGCCGTTTAGAACCGGGCTTCCTTTCGATGCTCTGATTGTTGTCTAATAGTGCCAAGATGTTGTAGATGCCGGGCGTATTTGGCTTGCACAAAGTGCCACACGACGTCTGTTTTTGACGCGTAGGGGTGCCGTTCTTTGAACGCGCACACTTCTGAACGGAGTTGCTTCACTGTTTGCCATCAAGTTCGACTGATAGAGGAACAAACTTTTGAAAAAAGGGAAACGAAAATATTAATTTTTTGAATAAAACAAGATGATTGCGCGTAAAGCTATACTGCTGGGTCATCAAAGCTTTTTGCAATAAGGAATATATTTTTGAATATTCCGTGGAGTGTATCTATGGTAACGATGGAAACCTCAACCTGACGTAATGGGCAAGAAAATTTAATATAATGTTAAACATTTAATGGACGTTTACTTATCCTAATGACGTTTCGTTGGTCCTCATTCCGATTCGGGTTCCTCTCCCATGTGCGCATCAGTAAACAGAGTGCACACAATAGATCACTAAGAATAAACTATACAAGCCACAGTGGTACATGAGCGTCTTTCCATGCGTCAATTTTTGCCTGTTGAAGTGGCGGACTTGTTCCGTCGCTACAACCTACCCCGCAGTGGGATGTTAGGCAAAGATTGACGTCCATGGTTCAAGTACCATTGGATACATGCCCTTTCGCTCAATTTTCAAAAACATCTGTTAATTTTCCTACCTGCCGCACTCTGACGGACCTTTCAACACTTTCTCTTCACATCTATCATTCTGGCCAAAAACATTGTTGTTCACTCTTGGTGCCGCATGGTGATGAGCGAACATCTCCTTCTATCTCATAATTAAAGTTTTAAGATAAATGATGTATGCAAATATGAAAACTTGGCTCAGAAAAATTGATTCGATTGAGGTTACAAAAATATATTATTTATAAAAATAAAATCAACTATTAATGAGCACAATAAAAGAGACAATACGCCTTCTCGTAGACACCCTTTTACAGCTCTTACACTAATGGATAAACTTTCGAAATTTGCTGATATTTGGCATCTCGTTGATCCAATCAACTACAGTGTGTCTTACAATAGGTGTCACCTTTTTTCAGTCTTGTTTTTTTTCAGCTGTGTTATTAAAGGGTGATACGGTCAAAATTTGGTCATGGGAAAACGCGTGTAAATCGGTGAAATCGTTTATTTAAAAAATCAAATTAAATTTCTTTTTCAAGTTCAATTAGTAAAAAATTCAGGAAAAATATTCAGTTAGGCTTCCGCTTTTCCAAATCCGAATTGCCGGGCCTAACGCTTGACCCCTGCCATCAGATTTTGTACAGCCACCTTGTCCACCTTCTTCGCCGCAGAAAGCCAGTTTGCCTTGAACTGCTGCTCGTCCTTAGCAGTTTTTTTGGTCTTCTTTAGGTTCCGCTTGACAATAGCCCAGTATTTCTCAATTGGGCGGAGCTCTGGCGTGTTGGGAGGGTTCTTGTCCTTGGAAACCACCTGCACGTTGTTGGCGGCGTACCACTCCATGGCCTTTTTACCGTAATGGCAAGATGCCAAATCCGGCCAAAACAGTACGGAACAACCGTGTTTCTTCAGGAAAGGCAGCAGACGTTTATTCAAACACTCTTTCACGTAAATTTCTTGGTTGACAGTCCCGGAAGCTATGAAAATGCTGCTTTTCAAGCCACAGGTACAGATGGCTTGCCAAACCAGATATTTCTTTGCGAACTTTGACAGTTTCGTGTGCTTGAAAATATCTGCTACCTTTCCCCTTCCTTTTGCCGTATAAAACTCCTGTCCCGGAAGCTGCTTGTAGTCGGCTTTGACGTAGGTTTCGTCGTCCATTACCACGCAGTCAAACTTCGTCAGCATCGTCGTGTACAGCCTCCGGGATCGCACTTTGGCCGTCGTATTTTGTTTATCATCGCGATTTGGAGTCACTACCTTCTTGTAAGTCGATAGTCCGGCTCGTTTTTTGGCTCGATGCACGGTTGTAGACGATACACCCAGCTTATTTGCGGCATCTCGGAGAGATAGGTTAGGGTTTCGCTTGAAACTACCGGCAACTCTCTTTGTCGTCTCAGCGGCTTCCGGTTTTCGATTTCTCCCCGATCCAGACTTCCTGGCTGTCGACAAACGTTCCCCAAACACTTTAATTACATTTGTAACGGTTGATTTGGCAACTTTTAGCGATTTTGCCAACTTTGCGTGCGAGTAGCTCGGATTTTCGCGATGCACGAGCAAAATTTTGATACGCTGCTCTTCTTGCTTGGACGGCATTTTGACAACTGAAGAGCGAATTCCAAAATTAAAATAGGAGCAACATTCTACACACACACACCTTCAAAATGAGGGGTGTTCAGGTTTTTTAAATGCAAAATTGAAAGAAATAGGTCAAGTTGATATTGACCAAATTTTGACCGTATCGCCCTTTATAACAGCGGAATTAATTACATCCGTTTTGAGTGCATTCATTTGACAGCTTATCGATGAAGATAAATAAGCGATTCCGTTTGTATATATTTATCAGCTACCATGGAAGCCATGCGGGAGCAAATTTTAAAATTACATAGGCCACACCTTAGACCGAGTCAGATATTCAATAGCATCAAGCAGTTCGGAGTGAGTAAGCCTTTTATTTTTCGTACTTTGAAACGGTTCAACAAAACTGGAAATGAGGAAACACAAAGGAGGTGCCAGACGAACTGCCTGATCGAAGAAAAGATCAAATGTGTGAGGGAGCGAATAGGACGTAATCCGGCCGTATTTGGTCGTTAATTGGGCACACAATTGCAATTGTCGCCTGCTTCAATTAACTGGCTCCTCAAACATGATCTGTAATGCGAAACGTACAAGAAACAACGGGTTCACGGGTTGACGTAGCAGGGACCAAAAAAAGAAATGTTTTGGTTCGGCACGGTGACTGTGAGATTTTATTTTCAGATGGAGGGCTCTACCTCCTCCAGGACAGTCATAATCAGCAAAATGATCGTGTGTATGGCAAAAGCCTTGCCAATATTCCAAAAGATAAAGTAGTTGTAGAACGCTATCAAAATGTATCGAGAATTACGGTATGCGGCGCCGTATCACGAAAAGAAAAACTTCCTGTTCTTATCATAGAACCTGATGTTAAAATCAACACTGAATATTACATCGACCAGGTTTTGAAGAACCATCTTTTTCCTCATGCCTCAACACTGTATACGAATACACCATATTGTTTCCAACAGGACTCAGCTTCAGCTCACAAGGCATAGAAGACACAAGCGTGGTGCGCGGAAAATTTGCCCGATTTCAGCACAAGCGAAGAACGGCCTGCATCTTCACCAGATCTCAACCCACTTGACTACTTTGTTTGGCCCTACGAAAGGGATTACTTTAGATCGATTCAAGAAACATTTGATTGATATTTGAGACCGAATTCCTCAGGAAATTGAGCGTGCCAGCTGCGACGGGTTTAAAAAGGGTTTGCGCAAAGTTAACAAAGAAAAGGGTGAGAGATTTGAACTGAACTAATATGCTTTATTTCTATAACATGTATCTTTCAAATGAAAAATAAATGCTATTATCTGGTTGATTCGTATTGCTACAATCCCATTTTGTTTTTGTGACACCCATTGTGAGACACCATGTAAATACTTATCGAGGCTAAGCTTCGTCAATGCTTCTATCATTAAGCTATGAGATGAATTATCAAATGCGTCTTCAATGTCTAAGAACGCAGCCAGAGAAATTTCAGAACACTGATACTTACGCTGATAGGCAAAATAAAGTGCCCACCTCTTCGTTTTTTCAATTTTTCTCTTTTACTTGGTTCAAATTAAAGTAAACGCAGTGCAGTTCTTTTTCTTATTTAATTTTTTTTTTTTAAGTTTCAGTTATGGAATACTGAAAGAAAGGAGTTTTACTTAGAGAAAAAAAAAATCAATTTGTGTTGAAAAAAAAACAGTGACAAAATAAAGTGCCCATATCCAAGGCACGATGAAGCATGGAGGAGGAAATGTGATGGTCTGGGGGTGTTTTTCGTGGGGTGGAGTGGGAAGCATTATGAAAATCGACGGGATAATGACGGCAGATTCCTACATCAACATCCTGCGAGAAAATCTGGAGGTTTCGCTGATCCAGACGGGCCTTGAAGAGAAATTCGTATTCCAGCAGGACAACGATCCGAAGCATACTGCCAAGAAGACCAAGTCTTTCTTCCGGTCTTGTCGGATCAAAACGCTGGAATGGCCTCCACAAAGCCCGGACCTCAATCCCATCGAGAATTTGTGGGCGATTCTCGATGCCAGGGTTGACAGAACTGTCGTTACCTATAAAAATAACTATTTTGAAGCCCTGGAGCGCGCCTGTGAAGAACTAGATCCACAGCACCTAAAGAACCTGGTCGAGAGCATGTCGAAGCGCCTGCAGGAGGTCCTGAAGGCCAAAGGAGGACACATCAATTATTGAAATGCTTTTATTTTACTTTAATTTATGTTTTCTGTAGCCTAAATGAAGTGGGCACTTTAATTTGTCACTGTTTTTTTTTCAACACAAATTGATATTTTTTCTTTAAGTAAAACTCCTTTTTTTCAGTGTTCCGTAAGTGAAACTTAAAACGAATATAAAAAATGAGAGAATAAAAAAAATACAGTGTGTTTACTTTAATTTGAACCAAGTTAATGAGAGAAATTGAAAAAATGATGAGGTGGGTCTTTTATTTTGCCTATCAGTGTACTTAGAGGAGGTTTAACTAAATATGATGACTTTATGTGTTCATCAATTTTTTTCCAAATTTGAAAGTAAAGTTGACTTTAAGATTATGAGCCTAACGTTTGCATTAAAAAAACGGATAAAAAATGCGGATTTTTCATGGGTTTATCTTCACCCGCACTGACAAAACTACCCATGCAGCATCAATCATAGTAACCCACGAGTCAGCAGACCAAATTTGACAGCTCTATCAGTCAAACTCTAACCGTGATGGCAAACAGTGAAGCAACTCCGTTCAGAAGTGTGCGCGTTCAAAGAACGGCACCCGCCGCGACGAAAACGGCACTTTGTGGACGCTGGATACGCCCGTTCTGGCATCTACAACATCTTGGCACCATTAGACAACAATCAGAGCATCAAAACAAAGTCCGGTTCTAAACGGCCGACGACTCTAAGCGACAAGAAGCTCCAAAGGAAGCTGAAGAGGAAGACGGAGGGAAAAGTGGCTACATAGCTGCGTGCGCTTAGCCGGGAGGTCGGTTCAACCGGCCAAACAGTGAAAAAGTACCTGGCAAATATGAACATACATGTCAGAAAGCGGAAGTAACGTCCACTGGTATCGGAGCTGCAGGCAATGACGCGGCAACGGCTGAATAAGATGGTCAACTCGATTTTTCCGGTGAACCCCGATGTGGCGGTGGAGATGGACGACCTATCTCACCGTAGATGGCAACGACTGGCACTTCGTATTTTACTTTACCCCCACGAAGGAAGTGAGCTCCGAGATGAAGTTCATTTCACACAATAAGTTTCCCAAGAAGGTGCTGCTGTGGTTGACAATCAGCGAGAAGGGGACGTCAAAGCCGCTCTTGTTTCGCTCCGGACTGGCCGTGAACGGGGAAATTATAGTACAAAATGCCTGCCGGAAGTTGCGTCGTTCATCAAGAAACACCACAAGGGCGAAGACGCTGTGTTCTGGCCGGATCTTGCGTCGGACCCCAACTCGAAGCGATCGTTGGAGGAGATGGAGCGGCTGAATATCGATGTGGTACCCAAGTCGGTGAACCCGCCCAACGTCTCCCAGTTGCGTCCCATCGAGAATTTCTGGGCCAACCTGAAGCGTAAGATCTACTCCAACAATTTTGTTGCGAAAACTGAAGAGGGATTGATAAATAATACGAAGAAAGAACACAAAAACATGCCTACACGCATGTTTTCTTCCACCATGCCGAATGTTGCGGTTAAGTGCCGGAAAGCCGTTCGCAAGGGCGTAGAATTTTTTGCAAGTATGCTTGAACAATTACCTTCCATGGGAAGTATATCAAATGTAATTACCAGTATTAGCTTTTTTTTTATCACCATCCGAAAAAGCCCATTTTTTTAATGCAAACGTTATGAGATGTAGGTGAATTTTTATCCTTTTTATTGGCCACGGGAATAAAAGGTTTTTCGAGCAAAATCCCAAGCATTGCATTGATATCCACTTTATGACTTTGCTGACCCAAAGCTAATGTCATGATCATCTCAAAGTGATAAGCCATTTTCGATAAGAAATGCCGATTTGACAGCGTAGAATCAAGGATTAATTTTGTTTTTTTTTTCAACTCTTCATTTAATCTGATTCTTTTAACTGATACAATAAAACAAATTATTCTCACTAATATACTTGACAATTTTCTAGACAGGCGTGTTCGAGGGTGAATCCAAACCAACCAGCTCATCCCTTACCAAAATGTAAATATTTTCACGTCTAATGCGATTTGCAAGCTTAACAGTAAACAGTGGCCAGCGGCAGCTATGTGGTCCATTGTGGAGAGTGACAAACATCATCTGCCGATAGCGTCTGTGCAGAATATACATAGGCACATTATAGACACTTCATTCATAGTCTAGTGGAACCTCTCATAGGTATAACTCTAACTGATGAATAGAGTTTATAGCATTCGTGATGATCAAATGTTTTCATCAATGTAAGTTTCGAGTGAAAATTTGAGTCAGCTTCGACGATCAAAATGCCAGAATGCTGAATTTCGGATCCACCAGACTATGAATAAAGTGACTATTGTGCACATATCTCCCAAAGCCACCGAGAAGGCAGACAACACGTCAGCATTGAAACTGTTATATTTAACGTCCGACACTATAGATCATTGCACGATACCGTCATCAATGCAGTTTTGACAGTTCAGGGAGCTTGTTTACGTGGACTTTGAATATTTTCGGTAAGATCGGTTTGAGATTTTGCAGTCTACATTTATTATGATTGAAGTAAAATTGCAGGAAAACATACAGCAGTACTTATTATTACATCATTTCTTCAATCTAATCGTAAGGAATCCGGAAAAAGCAAATGAAAATTTATGATTGAACCTTTCAAATTCTAACACCTTGTAAACAAGCTCCCTGAACTGTCAAAAAAGTGAGGTTAATACATTCGGTGCAATGATCTATTCAGCAATTAGCACGCGGCAATCAGTGTAATTTATTTAGAATTTGTTTAGATGGACTCTGTTGACCAGTGGAAGCAAGAGAATAGGAATGAGGTTTGAAATAAACCCTCTCGGCAGAATGATTGGAAAATGTTTGAGTTAATCAAATCAAGTTATTCTACAAATTGCACAAGAAGCTTCCTCTTCCTCATCATTAATGGCTTGAATGTTGTGTAGGACAAAAAACGTGTATCTCTAGAAATCATAAATTTGATCATTCACCAATAAATTACCTTTCGTAGAACGATGCACTCAAACATCACTGCTGTTCAAAACTACAAAAGGATAATCAACTTGACAAAAGCTCTTCTTTGCACTTTCATCCGACCGGATGGTGCCCAGAATTCTCGTTAGCTTGAGATACAGCAGTGTCTCGATTTCGTCGGTCATTGAGGCAGGATATAGAAAAGGCTGGTCACTGCTTTTATTATATTATAGCGTTCATTCATGTAATGAAAATTCAATCCGGACGAAAAACATGGAACCACTGTATTCTGATAAGTATTTTGCTTAGGAAAATTGGAATCCTGCCCAGGCTTTGATCGCACAAACAATCGCACAATGAAGGTACAGTGAGGATGAGGCACTTGATGGGTTCTTTTTTTCTCCGGAGCTGAGTAATGGGCAGTGGAAGGGAGGGTGGGGAGGTGGGATGCGCGTGAAAATATAGCGTAGCGCGTTAAGATTATTCAATCATCTTGCTATCCAATTTTCTTCATTTTAGGGCCAACATTTTCCTACATCGTTCACTTGCACGTTTTGCTGTAGAGATGCTAAGTGCTTTCTGTTCGGATAGCTATTACGCGTGAACATGGTCAGGGCAAAGAAGAATGCTTTCATAGCAAGTTTTTTTTGTTTTGGTATGAGGCATCTTCCTCCCATCCAAATTGGTGGAAGCTGAAGATGAACAAATCAATCGAGATTTGCTGATTTGTACATGAGCACCGCTTTCGTTTATCGAAAATATTTACGGTCAATGAAACCAACATGGAGCAATCTGTAAACTAAACATTTCATTAGCTAATCTTGATCCGTTTGATGAAATTTTGTTACTCAATTTTTCCAAAGGCCAACAACAAGTGTCAAGCACTGCATGCGTTTCCTACACTGAAAAAAATTTCAACCATAAATTCACATGTTACTCATGTCTTTCGTCACTATTTACGATCAATTTGTCATACATATACATAGCTGTTTCATATACTACTGTCTCCGTTTGTATAATCATATCTTCTTCTAAAGTACGTATTGTTTGAAAGTATACGTTTCGATGCCCGACCGTTAATGTCCAGACCGATAATCGATAGCTGCAATATCAGAAACAGTAACTTCGGTGTAAGTTCAGCCAAGAGGATCTTATATCCGAGTGTTGTGGTATTTCTCTCTGTCACCTGGAAGAAGAATGCAAGTTGATTCCACCCCACAACACGTTACCCTCGAAAATTGGCCAAAACCTTGCAAAACTTCCCCTGGGAACTTCAGGTTCAGCGGTCCCGATTGATTGAGATTAGTGCCCTTGAAAATGGGGGTGGGGCATAAGATAGCCACTGTGGCAGCCTTTATTGTACTCTGAAGCGCTAGTGTACAGTGCGCGAAATAATTATACCGTAAACATAAAGCTAGATTTGATTTGTAATTTTGCAGGATTGTTTTCAATGCTCAATTGAGGTATTTCGTTTGACAGTGTATTCGCCAGCTGGGGGCACCGGATTTTTTTTTGTTTACGCGCTCACACAAGCAGCAGTTCGACTTAAAATTTTTAAAGTTCCCATCCCAGTAGGAAATAAATATAGCGTACATCGATCTCATAAACCTTGATTTGTGATTGTAAGTAAATCATTTATCCGAATGAGCAATGGTATCAGAAGATAGATATCTTACCGTGATTCTTAAATATTGTTTTTGTGATTTCAAATATATTTAATAGGTTTTTTCGTTAAAATGACGAGGGGAAAAGAATTGTCGTTTGAAGAACGGACAAAAATTACTACTAACAGAGAATCTGGACTCTCTATTCGTCAAATTGCTCAGAAGGTCAACCGGAATAAGAGTACGATCGTCAAATTGCTCAAAGATCCAAAAAAGTATGGTAAAAACAAACGTAGCGGTCGACCATCTTCGCTGCCTGCCAGAGGAAAACGGTAAGTATGGCGATTGGCCGTCAAAAGAAACTTGAGTGTAGGTTAAATCAAGCCTGAAATGTCTCTCCCGTTGACCAAAAGGAGGATTCTGCAAGTTCTGAAGGAAAATCCCTACATCCAATAACAACATAGAGTGAAAATACCAAAGCTTCTTCCTCGACATAAGGCTGCAAGACTGGAATTCCCTGAGCAACACGCGTTTTGGCTGGATGAGCGGAAATCTGTCATCTTTTCGGGCGAGAAGAAGTTCAATTTGGACGGACCTGATGGATGCCAGATGTATTGTCATGCAAGGAACTTCCAGGGTGGTTCAATCATGATTTGGGCCGCATCGCGGAAAAATGCATTATTTCACACAAAATGAATTCAGGGAAGTACATAGACCTTATTGAGAACGTCCTGTTCGACTTTGGCGATAATTTGTGGGGTGAACACTTGATTTTTCAGCAGGATAATGCTGCAAAACACTCTTCCAACCAAACAAAATCCTTTCTAGCTTCAAGAAACATCGATGTTATGAAGTGGCCGGCTATAAGTCCTGATCTGAACCCAATAGAGAATCTTTGGGGAATCTTGTCAGCAAGAGTTTATGCAAATGGACGGCAGTTTGACACACAATTGCAACTCAAAACAGCTATTCAAAAAGAATGGGCAAATATCGACATCGCTGTACTGCAGTCATTGGCTGACTTATTGCCACAACGTCTCGCAGATGTTATTATAGCTCAAGGAGGAAGAACGAAGTATTAAATCTATCATACAGGTAAAGCTGAAGAGAAAAATCAAATCAATCAGATTTGAACGGTTTAATTATTTCTTATGAACAATGCATAAATCTATCAATTAAACTATCAGAGGTAGAGCAATAAAGTTGAATGAACACACGTTTTGTTTGTTTTGGTTCAAGGTTTATCAAAAATATCCAACTCACTTCGAAGAAGGCATCTAAAGAGTTAAACGTCAAATTTTCACGTGTACGCTTTATTTATTTCGCGCACTGTATGATTGGTTTAAAATCTTAGATAAAAATCAATATTCACGGAAAAATTGACGACAGATTTGAATAAACTGATGGGCTTTCCGGTAACTCTAACTCCAGAGTAGATCGATTTGCTTCCGATGATTGAATGGATATTCCGGAGGGCTGTCTAGTCTATATGCGGTAGTCAGAAGTTCGGATGCTGCTGAAAAGTATGGTATCGGTGGCGCTGCGTTTTCGACAACTCAATCACCGCATCTACAAATTGTGTTCTTTATTTTGAAATGAAAAACGAATTATTAGGACCGCAACTAACACAAATACACCGAACAACACTTACAATTGAAATGATTAACTAAATCGGTAGACAAACTTAATTATTCGTTTACAAAGTTTTTCAAATTCTCTGAATCGTGTTGTTGGCTTGCTATCTTGAATGTATTGATTTAGCAGATTGGTAACGCAATACTGTCAAACACATTCGAGCGATGTGATACAACACATAGTTAAAATATGCTGTAATTTCACGGGAAGGTTAGCGGTACTCTTGTATAGATATGATGTGCGGAGATGTTCAGAAAATTATTGTGAATTACATTAAGATACACGAGTAAAGCATTTAGAAGTCATGTAAATGTTCCTGAATTATTATATGTACATCGCGTTGTTCGTGTCGTTCGTGAACTCTAAGAGGAAGGAAACTGGACTACCGTCATGTGCGTTTCTCGATAGAAACCTTGCACGGACTAACGAGGAGAAATGCAGTGTTTTTGCAAGACACTTTTCGAGTGTATTTTCAAGCGATTCACCATCTCAAGTTGATATTGAAAGTGCTGTGCGGGAAGTACCCAGCGATGTGATTAACATGGATGTCTTTACTATCGACGCTCAGGTGGTTCTTTTGGCGATACGCAAGACCAAATCGTCCTTCAATCCTGGACCTAGCGTGATTCCTTCTGCTGTGTTGAAAAAATTCTCCGACATATTAGCTACTCCACTTTCTCTGCTTTTCAACTTATCACTCCAGCAATCAAAATTTCCAGTGCAGTGGAAGTGCTCTACCATGTTACCAGTTTTCAAGAAAGGAGACAAAAGTGATATAAGAAATTACCGTGGCATTACTTTACTCTGTGTGGAATCAAAAGTATTTGAGTCGCTGATCAACGAAAAATTGTTTGCTGCCTGCAAGAATTACATCAGCCTCTTTAAACACGGCTTTTATCCCAGCCGCTCTGTTGAAACGAATCTTATCAGCTTTACGTCGTTATGCATGGAGAATGTATGTAAAAAACTTCAAGTCCATGATGTTGAAGGAGATGTTCGCTCATCACCATGAGGCACCAAGAGTGAACAACAATGTTTTTGGCTAGAATTGAAAGATATGAAGAGAAAGTTTTTGATAGTTCCGCTAGTGTGCGGCAGGCTTGGAAACATAGCTGATGTTTTTTAGGAAAATTGAGCGAAAAGGGCATGTGTACAGTGGTACTCGAAACAACGACATTTTTGCCTAACATCCCACTGCGGGGTAGGTTAAAGCACGGACTAAGTCCGCCACTTCAACAAATGGCCTGTTGAATAAATCCAATCACCAGCTTGGGTTCATGTTCAAAATCTCCAATGAGTTTCGTGATCCGCTTTTAAAGCTTTTTACTGCTCGCTGGTACGCTCTACTCTTGAGTTTGCATCTGTTGTATTGAACCCCTACCAGGCTGTATGGAGTGCGCGGTTTGAAGCTGTCCAACGCAGATTTGTAAGATAGCGCTTTGCGCCACCTTCCATGGAGTGACCCGTTAAACTTGCCCGCTTAGGCCGATCGCTGTCGCCTGCTAGCGCTGGATACTCTGGCTAAACGAAGGAATGTCGCGCAATCTGTATTCGTTGCGAAGCTTCTGTTATCTGAATATGAGTTCCTGAGTTGCTGTCGAGAATCAGTCTATATGCTCCTGCCCGAACCCTTCGGCCGAGACCGTTCCTTCACGAAGAACTACAAGCAACTAATCATGCTGCAAATAGTTCCATTGTCGCCATGATCCGTCGGTTCAACGTAGAATCCGACGAATTTGTTTTCAACATGTCCGCCTCAAAATTTCGTCACCGCTTGCTGAACCGTTTTTATCGTTGACTTTTATTAGATTTAAGTACTTCATGTAGACCACAAAGTCCGATGAATCAAAGACAAATACAATACAATATGACACCAGCAAATGCATTAGTCGTATTAAAACATTCTGTTTGAGCGTGTGAATTATTTTCAGTGTAGTAGTCAAGATGTATTGGCTGTTCTGAGAATTTATCTAGGTAGAGTTGAGTGTGTCTAGTATACTCGTACATGTGTATTGGTCATTGTTCACTCAAATATTCACTTTTTGTTCCTAAAAACATAAAATAACTTTGACGAGTGATACACTCGTAATTCTCTCACTCTGCAACAATGGTATGTTGTAACTTGAATGTATCACTACAACACACGAAGAAAAACAACAAAATACAAGTTGCAGTTAGAAAATGTAGTGATTCGAACACATGTTGCAACGTCAGTGGGGTTGTGTACAAGACACGACCGGTTGACGTAGACTACGTTAAATCAAGTGATACATTATAATGTCAAGGAAATTCTGTGTGGCTATTATTAGCGTTAAAAGGGTTTCAATTATTCGTGCCGGTCGCTTACCCTTACCGATAGAAGCAGTTTAAGTCACAATATAACGGGTGCGGCTCTTATGGGACATTAGACCAGTATGTAAGAAAATTCTATTGTACGCTCTTGAGATATTATTTGGTGGCCTTGAAAAGGGCTGTTTGATTTTATGAAGTCGGTGCGTGGAAAAATTCTCTTGTACACTCTTTATAACTCTTTGGTGGCCCTGAAAAGGGCCTTTTGGTTTAAATGATGACACGGCCACGGTTGCACGTTTTACGATGGACTATCTTTAAGGCCTAGAAAATAGTTGAGGATCTGTTAGGGAATATAAAATTATTAAATTATTGATAGTTTTGATCATTCTTATAATCATAATCGCTTGACATTACTTAATGTTTTTTCGTCGAAAATCAAAATCGTTGGACGGTGGTTCAAGAAAAATGCATAATATTGCTGGCATTGCAAACGGAGGTCACGAACGAAGGTTAAAGCGGCAGAATCTTCATCGCGACTAGTTTTTTGATCACAGTTCAAAGCCAATTCGAGATAATGGTACTTCTTCATGAAATCAATGAAGAGAAGTTTCTTTGACTTTGGAACAATGATGTTAAAATTGCCAGTCACAGTTACTGGCATACCTTTTCTGATGTATTTCACCAGGTTGCGTTGCAAGAAATTAATCTGTTTGATTGTGAGACCTGGCAAAAACATATATAAAGTGTTGAACAATATATCAAACAAACAAACATAGAAATATAATTCTAAATCATACCTGGTGAAATGAAAATCGAAAAGAGCAACGTGGCTGTGTCTCGTATAACTAGCTCTGAAGCACAAATATCGCCATATTGATCGGCTACTCCCAGTTGCTCGTTGTAAGATGCGCAAAGTTTCTCGATGATGTGCGGTATTCGGTTTACTATACGGAATATAAAGCTACTTTATAACATCTAAATGACTTTCTCATGTGATCAATTGACCATTCCATTTCAAAACATTAAAATTCCCACTCTATTTATTTAGTTATATAGGTGTTGGTATAAATAAGCCCTTCGAAAAATACACAACCGCTCACTCTTACTTTTCCATTGAAAACTTTTATATTCTACATCTTACTATGTGATGAATATATTAGGCCATAGTTGGGAATATAAGGTTAAATAAATGCGTACCTAAAACATGGTCTATGGTTTGCTTGTGAAATTATTATTCATCTTATGTGAATATGAGGAAAATTAGTGAATCAATTATGGCAAAACGTTATGGAAATCAAAATATATATAAATATATTAAATCTCGCAAAACAAATAGAGTGAGTTTTATAAAATATCATTATTCTTTGCAATGGGTATGCGAGAAAAATTTGGTTAATGTATAATAAATTCTTATAAATATAAAATAAACACCTGAGAAAATAATCACGCAACAAAATTTGTTCGATATGTATCGATATCATTTGTAGGTTCTTATGATGTAAAAGCATGCTGCGCATGTCATCACCAGAATACAATTAATACTATGTTGAAATTTATTAAGACAGGGAGCGATAACATAGAGAGATATTCAATCGCTATGATGACATGTACTTTGTTAAATTGATTTAAATTTAATAAATATCAATTTCCTACCTCGAGTTGAAGGACCTTCTCCAGCGTCTCAACTAGTTGTTGGCAACGCATTACCTCTTGCTGCTTTCAATTTCGCCCGATAACTACGAGCTCGCTCCCGTATGTTCGCTGTTTATGCGCTTCCTGAGTCTGCGCAAGCGTTCTGGATCAAATCGGTTAGGCATTTTCACTTTCAGTATGTTTTTCAAAAAGTTTTTCTTCCTATAGGTAGGACTCTATCCAACGCGAATCGTTAACACAACAGAACAAATGTTTATAACACACCTCTAATTGGAATTTACAGAGAACGTTGGTTCGGAATATCATGTTCGACATCGAAAATGGTGTCCGTGATAGGGAATTTGTGTGGTTTAAGGTATGCGACGAAGGGAAAACAAGTTTTGCTAATACCACTGGCTGCCAAGCAAACAAACTCTCAAGCTGAGAATATTAAATTGAAAGTAGCAAAGATGGATTTGTATCTGGTAGGATTTTTCGGTGAAAATAAATCAAAGCACCGGCTGGCTTTGATTTATTTTCACTGATTTTATGGATCCGCTGCATAGCACACTGTTGCCTAGTAACGACTTGGCAAAATCCAATATGACTGCCAATCGACCGAAATGTAAGATAAACTCTTATTCAAATAACTCTCTTAAATTAGAATTTGAATTGATTTATTGATTCATCGCGTGTTGCGCCAACCAGCTAGGAAAACAATTTCACTGACGGAGAATTGTCCTGTTCGCCTTCCATGGAGGCTCTCCCGCAAACAGTAGCGTTTTTGCAGTCGTGACAAACAAATCGCCACAAGATTAAATGGCGCAAACCGAACGAAATATTAATTTAATTTATATATAGACAACTCTCTGAACTGGATTGGTTGACCTCAAAAGGACAGATTATTCATTAGTTTGCATTAGGTTGCACCAACCAGCTGGGTAAAATTTTCCCGACGGCTCACCCTCCATGAAGGCGTTTTGGCAGTTGCGGCGAACGAATTGGCACCATGATATTAGGCGCACAAACCAAACGAAATAAAAGTTTAATTCTTGTATAAACAACTCTTTCAATTAAATAGGTTGTCCTCAAAAGGACAGCTTATCAATTTACGGATTACGCCACCCAGCTGGGTAAAATTTTTACCGACGGCTCGCCCGCTATCGAGCACCGAACTAAATTTAAGATTAGTTCTTTAATAAACAACTCTTATTTTAATTTACTGTCCTCAAAAGGACAGATTATTTGCACCTACTGCTGCTCGCCCCCAAGGACGCTCAATCAAACAGCAGCGTTTCCGAAGTCGTGGCCAAACAATCGCCAAGATTGATGGCGCCAATCACCAAGTAAGATGGTGGCTTGCACAAACCGACGCGATTTTACCTCATCGTGACGATCGCTGTTTGGGTGAGCCTTGGTACTTACCACCATCAGCTGCCTCTGCGACCAGCTCCGCTGCCGGACGAACGATCAGCTGCGACCAGCTACCTGCAACCAGCTACCAGCCACCGGCCACCAGGGACCAGCTCCGCACAGCAATGCTGCCAAACGAATGAGGCATAAACTTTCCTAAGTGTGCGTTTTATACCCGTCTCAGCTGCATGCGAGACGTACATGGAGAGACGAATGACATGATTGGTTTAAGTCTCTCTCTAACACAAAGAAGAAGAAGATGATGCAAGACGTTCCTTGCTTCGATTTGAAATCTGTGATAGGAAATTTGGTAAATTTACTCTGCAAAATGACATTTTAAGACATCACCTTATATTTGCGTTATTTTCAATAGTTTACTATTGTTTTAGAATAATGTTTGACAATTGAATTGGAGCGCGGTAAAATTTCCGACCGATTGAAGAAGAAATCATGTAAATCTATCGTGGATTATTTGAGTAATTCGCGTACAAAACGTACGGTTTTTCGTGACGGTCGCAATATTTTAGATTTTCATTTGACACCCTACCCTTGCCGTAAGACGTAGTCTACGTCAAAAAACGTTTTGTCATTATTGCAACAGACTACCGATGGCTTTATCAACAACATGACCAAAAGCGACAAATAAATTTGTTCTGGATAGACTTCCACCTGAAGAAAAATGCTTGTATAAAATGAGACACCGAACAAAAACGAACACTATCTTCGGAAAACTTGTTGCAAATTGAATATTCTGTCAGAGAAAAACTTAAAATATTTGTGTTTAAGGCCTGATTTTCAACCTAGAACATCTTTAACATGAAGAAGTTCGGAACTTAGGATCTACGGTTGTAACTTTAGCTTACAACGCATCAAAACGACTCGTGGTATGGCTGGAAAGCTACTTGATGGGCCATGTTCTGAGCGTAAGACTTAATTCAGCTGTTTCCAGTACGTTCAATAAAAATTCAGGCGTCCTGCTAGACAGTAACTTGGGACCTTTGCTATTTGCGCTGTTCTTTAACGATGCTAGTTTGTTGCTATCGTACTACGCACTCATATACGCAGACGACTTGAAACTCTACCTTGTGGTGAGGCCTATTGAAGATTGCTACCGGCTTCAGGAGCTTCTAGACATGTTTTCGACCTGGTGTAAGATGAATAAACTCGTGATTAGCATTACTAAATGATTTGCTATCACGTTTCACCGATCAATGCGTCCCATCACTTTTAACTACCAAATTGATGGGAATGTCCTCGAGCGATAGATCAGTTCAGTGATTTAGGTGTGACATAGGACGAAAAATTTACACATAATCAGCACATCAGCACCGTCATCAAGAAAGCTTCACGGGAATTGGGATTCATAACTAAAATCTCCCGTGATTTCACTGATCCTCACTGCCTCAAACCACTCTACTGTGCACTTGTTCGACCGGTTCTTGAAAATGCTGCAGTAATTTGGACTCCATATCAACTGTCATGTGACCTCAGAATTAAACGTGTTCAACATAGATTCAAACTCATTGCATACAGGAGCCCACCCTCCTCAAGATCTCCGTTCGTATCCCGAACGATGCCGGCTTCTAGGAATCGACACGCTAAACCGTCGCCGAAATATTCAACAAGCTACCCTTATCGTAGAGATAGTGAATGGTGAAATCGACGCACCTGCACTTCTGTCCTGCATTGACTTTCTAGTGGGAAGACAACTTAGATTGTCATCTCTACTGTCGACCAGATTCCATTAGACTTCTCACGGTTTAAATGAGCCACTGACATCATGTGTTTGCACCTTTTCGTTGGTTGACGACCTCTTCGACTTTGGAGAATCTTCTAGATCTATTGAACATAAAAATAACTCAAGACTGCTACAATGTAGCGTACACTAATTTAAATACATTCATGTAGACTACGGTCAGTTGAATTAAAAAAAAGTATTAAAAAAAACATTACACCGGGTATCAATCACACAAAACTGGTCTTTACCTCGAAATCAGCCGGTAGAAAATGTAGTGGAATGTTAGGAGAAATTTAAGACCTTACACCACTTTTCATGACGAAAAACTGTGATCCATTGTGTTCAATTTAAAAAACTAAAACCTAAGTACAAGTTTTACATCAGTATGATTGTACATATTATGCCCAGGGAGTCAGGAAATCTTCCTTCAATTCCTACACCAGATACTGCTTGCATGGTCCTGCTTTGTACCAGAGCCTATACCGATTGAGCAAATGGAGGACTCCCTCTGATCGTTGATTAAAATCTCTTTAATCTACCTCACAACAATTTAAATATAAAGTGTTGTTTTGTGTGTTTTTTTTTAATTCAGAGCTTCGATTGCACTTTTCGGATTCCGATTAATTTAAAGAACCTTTCCGCTTTTGAATTCATCAACAGCAATTTCGCATACCAATTAAGCGTAATTTGACCTACAACTCATTCATAGTTATTGTTCACCTTCGTTCTCCCATCCACACCCTGCTTTGGCAACGAATGTTTTTGGCGTCACCACCCACCCTCGCAAACGCGACCATAAGAGGTTTTCAATTTTCCCGCGTGGGCCTCTCTGTGCAATTTGCGTAATTGAGTGTCAAAAGTGTTTGAAACAATTTAAATCTCGGCTTCTGGGTGAAAGGACTTGAATCACGTCCTCGCTGAGTCCGCAGCAAACAGAGCGCGGATTGTTCAAAAGTGCAGGATATCGCATGTTTGCTCCTAGTGACAACATTCTAGGTAAATTGAGGAAGCCTTCCCATGCCACGCTCTGGCCCGACGTTGAACTCGGCTTTGATCGTATTTCATTGAATTCAGCGCGGCGCATATTCGCGAGAAATACCGCGACCGATGGCCATCATGTCCCACGCTAATGGAAAAATTGTGCACATTTTGAGGTTGCGGTTGGATTGCCATCGCCAGTTCGTCGTTGTTGAACTCCGCTCTGGCACAATTCGATATGGAAGTTGTGTGTAAGTTTCGGAGTGTTTCTGTTCGAATTGGCACGTTGCGGTAATGAAAATATTACAGTTTTCCTTTATTATCAATGCATACGGATGACATAACGGCTGGAATTCAATTTTTCGATTTAATGGGAACATTTATGATTGCGTTGAATTAATACTTTGTTGATGAGAACGAACGAAAAGGATTGTTTTGCAAGGAATGCAGTAGTGTAAGATAACAGCTTACATTAACTCACTTGACGATAAGTTAGGAAATATATTAAGGTTAACAATGCTTCTTAGTGTTGAAATTATTTTAAAATATTATACAATAATAAAGAAGATTCTGCAAGAAACTGCAAGGAGAAGATTTTTTTCAGTACTTGTACATTTACTGTATATAATAACAATAAGACTAAGTTGAGTTTTGCAATGAGTTGAGAATAACATCTATTGCAAACGAGTTACATTAAGCATGTATGAAAATTGATTTTGACTCTAATAGTTAAGCATGGTTGAATTAATCTGAAAGTTATAAGTTATTTTAGAAAAATAAAATTAAAATGGGTAAACTCAAGTCAGCGTGCTACGTAGTATGATGAACTGAATAAACGCACACATACACATGACTTTTGTAAGAAGCTGTAAGTCTTTGTTTTCTGCATTATTGCGTCAGTCTTTTAACTAATTTTAAAGCGCACGGATTGGCGTCTTGTTGCGAGAAGCTTGAAACTTCAGCGAATCCACGGCACTAGGTACCTACTTTAAACTCCCCTCTTAAGTTTCCAATCATTTTAATTTGAAAAAAAAAACTATTAAATACAAACATAGGAGGAGTTTGCTTAGCAGTTCCAGTAGTAATTCACGATTTGTTCGCGGGTGAATATCTTGTGTGATTCAAATAGTTTCAAATGCTTGTAGATTATAAAATATTCAATTTGGTATGTATTTAACGGTCCACTGATGTTTATTTTTAATATAATCAATATTTCGCTCAAAAATTGAGAAAATCAAGTGTTCGAAATATGAGATTTAATGTTTCACTACGATTCGTATTTCGGACAACGAAATTCAATATGACAACTACCTCCTAATTTCCAGCTAATTATGAATGAGAACCGCAAATACCATTAGGAGAAAGTCGAAGCAGCATTGGATGCCTTCTGGAGAGCATCTTCTATCCGGGTTGCCTTGTCCGAAACTCCAAGCATGATTGCTGGAAGGAGTTGCACCCGGGCTCGGTGGGAAAGTCAAGCGTTGCGTGGATCAAGGACATGGCTGTAACTAGACTTCTGGTTTGCGAAGAGTTCCTGAGGATAAGCGTTGGTTAATTCGCGAATCGTTTGGGTAAGCAGGATGTGTTTCCACATGGAATGCCTTCAAAGGGATGGATCACGAAGTTTTTGAAGAGGCATCCTGATGTTTCCATGCGAACCGCCAACCCAATTTCAAAACGGAGGATTATCTCGGAAAATGAGGTGCGATCTTGAGGTAGAGGCATTCTTAGTATCGCAAGATCAATTGGAGGTGCTGAGCATTCCAAGTCGTGTTTTTCACATGGCTGAAAGCGCTTTCAAGATGGCTCCAAATCCCAAAAAAAGAGTATTTGCTGCAAAATCGGCAAAATATGTGCATTCGATTCACTGTGGGTAATCGTAATGATTCCTGCAAAGATGTCGATAAATGTTTTTTTTTGATTCAAGGTAATTCCAACCGAGAATCTTACACCGTCATGGTGGCTGGCTCGGGCGTTGGTACATTGGTTCCACCGCTCATACTCTTTCCGTTCAAGGACGACTACCTCGAGAAGTCGTAAGTAGTGTTACCAAAGGAGTGGGGTGTTGGTCGCACAGAAAAAGGCTGGACAAATACAGGATCGTTCTATGAATATATATCAAACGTGTTTTACCCGTGGTTTGTGAGAAAGAGTATCGCTTTTGCGGTCATTGTGTTCGTCGACGGCCATCGGTCACATGCTACTTACGACACTGTTCAATTTTGCAAAGAGAAGCAGATCATCCTGGTTTCCCTTCCACCGAACGCCACCCATTTCATTAAACCGCTTGATGTGTCTTTTTTTAAGCATATGAAAAGCTCTTGGGACACTGTCAGGAGGTCACAAGGACAGATTTTGCACCTTTGTTGGAGCAAGCAATCAATGACATGGAGAATAAGTATTTCACTTTTAAAAACGGTTTTAGAAAGTGCGTCCTGGTTCACTTACTTCACAACTTCTTATTTCTTCGTGAGTTGAATCGTCGGCTGACATTAGAGCTGCTCGTTGTCTTCGAAGAGCAACGTAGAAATTTGTTGTGGACCGGAAATCCTGGGGAAATTTAGTTGTTCGATTTATGGAGGAGAGTATCCGTTGAAGTGGAGGGACCACCGGATTTTACTTGAAATCGATCCTACTCTAATCGGCCTTGACATCAGAATGCTTGATCTACAAGCAGAACCATACAGTGTTTATGAGGAAAGTAAGTAAATAATTTCAACATTTATTAAATTTTCATGTGACTATCGTTAATGCATTGCAGCAATATCTCCGGAAGAAGTCAATGAGATTGCCGAAACATCTGACGTTACCCTGGACTACACAGAATTCACAAGGTTTTTTTTTAATATAACGATATAAGCTAATATGTTTTATCACAAAAGATCAACAGTTTATCATTGGAACACGCTTGATTCAAATAATAATCCAACAGAAGAATAGTTAGATCCGCTATGTGTCTCAGTTTTTCCTGGAAATTCGTCTGCACGTGGAAAACAAAAGCAGTGTCTACAAGCAAATCCAGATAATGTACAGAGAAGAAGAAGCAGCTAAGTAGATGGTGGAAATATCCAAGCGCCAGGAACTCGAAGAGAGGAAGAAAAAAATGCTTAGTTAAAACAGAATGAGAAAGAAATGAAAGCTGTGGGCAAATTAAAGAAACAGAAAGAACGAACGACGCAAAAGAAGAAACTGCAAGAAGAGAAAAAGACGAAAAAAGCAATTCGCATGCAGATTGGGAAGCCAGATTGAAGCAGAAGAAAAAGACAACAAACAACAAAACAACGACGGAACAAGTTAAAAATGAGAAAAAATTACCCCAACAAGGATAACATTATCAGTCCAAATATTATCAAATATGTATAAGAATGTACTACGTGTATTGCATCACATGTTAACTATTTCAAAGCAAACCAGTTCTTTTAGTTTTATTGCCTTTATCATTAAAAGGTGTACGGAATCAAATTGCGACACACACAAATATTCGGCAAAATTCACCTCCCGCATAATCACAAACCATTCTTGGACCGTTTCCCTTAATGTTGGCGACCATTTCCGTTATTGTTACGACATTTACACGTACAGTTGACAACTATAAACTAACAATCTCCTGTACAGTTTTAACAATATGTCTGATGGTAAAAGGCCAAATAACAATATGCTGAATAGGCGGTTAAGTTAGGTTACCATAAAAAAGCGGCAATTTTCACGAACAAAATTTTTGCTGAACTCTATGCCAAAAGGTTGGTATATAATCCAGACCAAGTGCAGACAATAATAAACCTTTCAATAACAATATGGCATGCATTAATATTATGTATTAATGCAGAGGTCATAAAGTGAAAACGAGATTAAACTTTTCGATAACAATAACATATAATGTGATAATATATCTTACACCCGAAATATAGTTTTGACTATATAGCAAATTGTTTTTCGTTTTGCGGGCTGTTCTATCAATCATCTTCAAACTTTCAGGGAGTAAAGTAAAACATGTTATACATATTTTCCTATGTTTGTTTTATTCAATTTCAATTCCATATCCAAATGCACGAACCTTCTTCGTTACACTACTCATAAGTTCCTGTACAACATTTGGACCAAATTTTATTTCACGTGGCAATCCATTTTTTCTTCATATCTTTCTCCGATTTCCCTTCCTTAGGATGCTTCTGGAGTGCCTGTTTCATGATGGTCCAGTACTTTTTAACGCTGCTAACCCTCGCGTGACCAGTGGCCACAGTTCCGTTGCGTTCGGGGGGTTGAGATGATTCGGCACGGCAATTGACCTCATTAGCCTTGTACCAACAATCAATATGCAACTAGCGATTTGAAATTGGTTCACTGTTGTAGAGCCCCTTGGTTCGAAGTACACCTTGAAGTCAGCACCTGTTTATACATATTTGCGCCTTTGTTTTGATTTGCTGTGTTATTTTGACAGAATATTTGAGAGAGTGTTCGTGTGAGTTCATTATTAGGGGCGCATTATTGAGCTTGGGACCGAAGTGCTAGTACTGACTGAGCCAAGTAAAAAATCGTATTTGTATGGGACCTACTGGTCTTAGAGTTAGTCTATGCTTGTACTGCTTTAAAACCTTTTTTGAGTAATGGCACGAGGCTAAATCCAGCCAGAAAATCGTAGGACCATCGTGTGAGCTCTTCTGAGAGGAAGTAGACGCTTTTTGTGGCATTCCCTTAGGTATACCTGCCCATTGACCGTTCTAGTTGTCACGAATGGGGTGCTCCGCTTTCCACACGAACAAATTGCTTGCCAAATCTTATATTTTTTGGCAAACTTTAACATCTTCTGCTTTCTAACGTCCCCAATGACATCAAATTTATGATGCGCAGTGAGCCCCGGAAGCTGCCGGAAGTCTGCTTTTACATACGTCTCATCATTCATAACGAGGCAATGTGGTTTCGTCAACATCTGGGTGTAGAGCTTCCTTGCACGTGTTTTACCTACCGGATTCTGCCATTCATCGCGATTAGGCGTCTTTTGGACTTTGTACGTGTGTAGTCCTTCACGTTTTTTCGCATCTTGCACGAAAGTTTTGGTTAGATTCAGTTTCTTCGCCACATCTCGAACTGAACTGTTGGGATTCCTCTTGAAAGCTTGAACCCTTAACACCCGCTTGTGATCCTTAACACTGTACGGAGATCAATTTTTGCCACTTGTTTCTTTCCGATGGATAGTCAAACGTTCGTGGTACCGGTTTAAAACACGAGACACCGTAGAATGTACCATTCCCAGCTTCGTGCTGGTGGCACGATGAGAAAGAGCCGGATTTTCAAGATACGTGCGCAAATCTGTTCTTCCGACTCCATCTTCGCAACGATTGCACATCGGCCAGTGAAAATTACACTGCGTAAACAAATACACATTGAACTAATTCCACCCTAAATTCAATAGAAACTACCAAACGGGTAAAAAGTAACCGCCATTTAAAAGTGGTGCAATCTGATTCCGTACAACCTTTAGTCAAAACACTATCTGGAAAAATCAATTACCTACTATCAGGTCCTGATTTGTATCATTGAGATAGATGAAAAATTAGTTTTGGTGACGCGTGCAATGCGATGATCACTCATTGGTAGTCAGTTAACATATTTTTGTTGAAACAGACTTCTCGCTTCTCTCGGATTATATCACGAATGCATTATTTTGAATTGTTATACAATGTTACAAAAACTGCTACCTTAAGATACTGCTTATTCTATGTCCTTGAAGTTCATTTCTCATAATTTTCACAGCTAAATCTCAGAAAGAAATTAGCTACAGGGACAGTTTAGAATAATCATGTGACGTGAAATTTGTTTCTTTGATCTCTTTGATGCTGAAATCAAATAAATCAAATTAGGACCTGAATCAGATGCACTGTTCAGCTTGCATTCTTCTCTTTTCAGTGAGCGAGAAATGGCGCTATAACCAAAAGCCATATTAGGCTAGGACTAAAGTTAGTGCTAAAGCACCAACCGTTTGAAGATAAATGAAGCATCACCTAACCTTCTTAGACAAGATGCTCCCAACGATCGTTTTTAATACATTTTTGTTCTGTACACCAAAGAAGGCATTCTGTTTACTTATTCTCTCCGACTATTCATTTAACCTTTCTTTTGATATAACATCTACTGAAAGCTGGGTTCCCCGTGTCTTCTTAAGGTAGATACCAAATCAACCCTATCTCCAACGGTTGCATAGACGTGGCCAGGTGAGCGATCGAGGAGTCTCTTCGTGGGGATTATTGCGTGCAGAAACGTTTCAGTATCTGGTTCAGTTTCATGGTGACATTCAATGTCTTTAACGAATTATTCCTCATCGTAGCTCCATCCACGAGGTGTGCAAACGTCAATGCGAATGCTAATGCTAATGTTATAAATGTCACCATAGCTTAAAACAATAGAGGAAATTATGTGGACAAAATTTGAACTGTTTCCTCTAAGTGGTTTGGACTGCAGCTGGAGTCAAAGTTGATGCACCAACATGAGTATTTCTCTTTTCACCCTATATTGACCATGCTGAAATATCGGTGCAAAAAAGCCATGTTCGGCATTTTTTTGCTATATCATTGTATAAATTTGATTTCCTGACAAGCAAATAGTTTGCAAAGTTCAGAATTGCCATTTTCCCATCTTGATTCCTGGAAGCTAACTTTACGTTTGCCTGATTCAAAATAGTGATTCTTTTCTCCAAATCGATTCACAAATACATCACAACTTTCAGTAAGCCAGTCGGAAGAAACTAGAATCAATTTACAAAGTTCATCATCGGATGCATGACCAGTCAACGTGCTTCCGTATAGTGCAATAGTAATTAACAACTCAAAAGTTTTACTCCTTTCGCCCAACTAGCTCTAGACATGAGTAATTTGTTTATTAATATCAAGCATCGTACGGTAGCAGCCCAACCACAGTTTGTCTGAAAGCGTATCTTTAGTTGAGAGTCTTTTTGGGTTTCGAAGCTCGATTGGAGTTGAACATGCTTCACTCAATGTTTTCGAGCAATTTGAGGCGAAAAATCAATCTGCACTGGCGATGCTACGAATAATGAAAATTAAAAAATATCGTCAGAGATGAAGCTTTGCCTATAAAAGCATGAATACTATACCAATCTAAGGTAGCCTGATACCTTCATCAGTTTCAGAAAGACAGCTGTTGCTCTTGAATAAGGAGTAGGAAAAAATCTGAACAATACGTCGAGCAATTTATTATTGGACAGCCAGGTTTTCAACAATTTGGTAATCCATACAAGATGGAAAAGTAATAAGAGCAAATTTGATTATTTCAATTAGGATATACAACAAAACAACACATGCCAATTTCATGTGAGTGGAAGGCATGCTACTAGCTGAACCCGTTGCGAGTCTGGCTACGCTTGCAAGTAAATGAATGAAACTTTAATAGAACTGGCGTCTATATGGTTTTTTTTAAAGAATGAGTTTCGTTAAAATATTTTCGTTTGCTAATGTGTGTAATTTCTGCAAAATAAAAGGTAGGTGAGTGTGTTTTAAATTTAAGCATCGCCCATTCTTGATTAAAAAGGGGTTCAAACTTCTATCCTGCCTACCCGATAATGTGCTGCCTACCCGAGAAATACACATTATTTGTATAAGAGTATCAGAGAGTGGAGGGGTCTCAAACTACCTAAAAAAATCATGTTTCCAAAAATTTCCACATACACAATTTTAGTTCAGCTAAAATCTAGACCTCTAGATGCAAAATTGAGGTCCATTTGCTTGATTAGTTCTCGAGTTATACAGAAATTTGTGTTTCTTTTATGTAGGAGCCCCCTCCCCTGTTTCTGACAGGGAGTCTCGAACCACCATAAGAACCTTCTCCGGCCCTAAAAAACCCTGCATACAAATTTTCATAACAGTAGGGATCATTCTCATGTTTGGTTAAAATTTGTGTTTCATTTGTAAGAGAGCCCCTCCTTCTAGAGGGCCTTCAAAAACTTCAACATGCCAAATTTGGTCTCATTTTCTTGATTAGTTCTCGAGTTATGCAAAAAAATCTGTTTCATTTCTATGAGAGCCATCCCTTCTTTATAAATAAAGGATTTCAAACTACCATAGGAACATTTTTTATCTCTTAAACACCCACATGCCAAATTTGGTTCCATTTGCTTGATTCGTTCTCAAGTTATGCAGATATTTGTGTTTCATTTGTATAAGAGTCTCGCCCTTTCAGACGGGGGACTAACCTTTTCCGGCCCCAAAAACCCGAGCTCACAAATTTTCATAATAGTAGGGATATTTTTCATGTTCGGTTTAAATTTGTGTTTTCAGAGAAGGGGTCTCTAACTATTACAGGAACATTTCACGGCCCAAAAAATCCTCCAAACAATATTTAACGCCGATCGGTTCAGTAGTTTTCGATTTTATAAGGAACAGACAGACAGACAGACAGACAGGGTCAAGCGACACCGGTCGAAGGATTCCCGGACAAGCTGAAGACGATCGTGGATGGTCTCTTCCCGCAGCACGACCCTACGGCATGGCCAGCGACACCCTACGACAATGAAGTGGCAGCAGCAGCTGGTGGTACATGAGTCTCCAACGATGAGCTCTTGTCAGTGGCAAAAGGGCTGAAGGTGAACAAAGCTCCGGGTCCGGATGGAATTCCCAACGTTGCATTGAAAGTGGCGCTACAGAGGTATCCCTACATGTTTAGGAGTGTGTTGCAGAATTGTCTAGGAGAGGGGAGATGTCCAGACAGGTGAAAGATTCAGGAGTTGGTGTTACTGCCAAAGCCAGGAAAGATGCCAGGGGATCCAGCATCGTATCGACCCATATGCTTGTTGGATGTACTTTGCAAGCTGTTGGAAAAGGTCATCCTAAACAGGTTGATGAAGTGCACGGAGAGCGAGCATGGCTTTTCAACAAACCAATTAGGATTCCGGAAAGGAAAGTCAACGATGGATGCAATTCGGATTGTCATCGACAGTGCGTATAAGGCACGCAATCAGCAGAGGAGAGGTAATCGATATTGTGCGGTGATAACGATAGACGTCAAGAATGCTCTTAATAGCGCTAGCTGGGAAGCCATCGCCGAAGCGCTTCACAGAATCAAGGTGCCTGACTATCTGTGCAAGATTTTGAGCTGCTACTTCTAGAACCGGGTTTTGTTGTACGATACAAAAATGGGCCAAAGGTCGATAAGGATCACGGCGGGAGTGCCACAAGGTTACATCCTTGGACCAACGCTTTGGAACGCAATGTACAATGGTATGTTAACACTGAAGTTGCCAACGGGAGTCAAGATCTTTGGTTTTGCAGACGATATTGTCCTGAAAGTTTCAGGCGAGACGCTAGAGGAAGTGGAGATGTTGGCGACCGAAGCGATTGACACTGTTGAGAACTGGATGCGCGAAGCTAAACTGCAGATAGCACACCACATAACGGAGCTGCTAGTGGTCAGCAATTGCAAAGCGTTGAAACGGGCGAAATTCGTCGTGGGAGGGAACGTCATAGCCTCGAAGCGAGCACTGAAGTACTTGGGAGTGATGATCGACGACCGGCTGAACTTCAAAAGCCACGTCGATTATGCCTGCGAAAAAGCGGCAAAGGCCATTAACACGATACCCAGAATTATGCCGAATAGCTACGGACCTACCAGTAGTTAGCGGCTACTACTAGCTGGCGTTTCCTCTTCGATACTGAGGTACGGTGGGCCAACCTAGATTTCAGCGTTGGAAAGCAAGAAGAATCGGATTAAATTAAACGCATCGTCTCATGGCCATGGGAGTTGCAGTCGCTTACAGATCCATCTCATTGGAAGCAGTATGTGTTATCGCCCCCTGAAGTAGTCGCTTGATCGTGGTCCTGGGAGGAGACGGCAAAGAGAAATAAAAAATGTTTTAGTGGTTATGCACGGAAGCGAGTCCCATTACCGCTTGAGTGAGTCCCACACTGTGCCAATTATACTACAGGCCAATCTTTTGAAGCTTTTTTCAACTTTATTATATACAAAAAAAACAGACAGACAGACAGACAAACATAGCAGATACTTACCACAGTACTCCCACCTTGGAATCTGAAACTACGGATATTTTCAGAAAAACCAGTGCAGATCCTCAAACTAAAATCATTTTGTAATCAATTGCAAAAGAAAATTTCATCAAAATCCTATGGCTAACGATTAAGTATCATAACATTTTAAATCTGCATTTTTCTTTTTCAGAGGGTTTGCGGTCGTACGTGTTAAAGAACATACATCGTTGGAGTAAACTTAAAGGGTGTCCACGATGAAATTGCCACACACAAAATTGATTCGCAAAATTCGAGTTTTCATCCGATTGCCATAAAATTTTCAGGGATTGAGAAATAACTATTAAACTTCATTTTACCATTTTACTCGTATTTTATTTACAGTCCATACGCAAATGCCCGCACCTTGGCCTTAACCCGGCCATAAGATTCTGCACAACCTATGAATCAACCGTTTTTTGCATGTAAAGCCATACTTTCTTCAGTTCCTCGACTGTCTTCACTACCTTAGGTCGTTTAAGAAGGTGCTGCTTCATAATCGCCCAGTACTTCTCGATGGGGCGGAGCTCCGGAGTGTTGGGAGGGTTGAACATTTTCGGCACGAAATTGACCTTATTGTCCGCATACCACTTCAGCACGTCCTTGGAGTAGTGGCATGAGACCAAATCCGGCCAGAAGATTGTTGGGACGTTATGGGCCTTCAGGAGAGGAAGAGGAAGCAGCTGCTTCTGGAGGCACTCTTTTATGTACACCTATCCGTTCATCGTGTCCTGGGTCACGAAAGGTGCACTCCGCTTCCCGCACGTGCAGATGGCTTGCCAAACCAGGAATTTCTTCGCAAATTTGGACATCTTCTGAGTGCGGACATGCTCCGGAACGCTGAACTTATCCTTGGCCGTGAAAAACAGGTTGCCGGGGATCTGTTTGAAGTCGGCCTTCACATATGTTTCGTCGTCCATCATGCAGCATTCAGCTTTCGTCAGCATGTTGAGGTACAACTTCCTGGCACGGGTTTTGGCGGACTTGTTCTGCTTCTCGTCACGATTAGGGACCTTTTGTACCTTGAACGTTCGAAGCCCAGCCTTTGGTGCAGCTTCTTAGCCACATCCCGAACGGAGGCGTTCGGATTTCGGTTGAAGGCCCCAACTACGCGGTTGTGATTTTTGGTGTTGTACGGAATACTTTTTCCTTCACTTCTGAGCTTCCGATCGGTGGTCAACCCGCACGAGCTGTTCTTTCGACTCCATTTCCGCGAGTTTTGATCACAGGACTTTAAAACTTGCAGGATGTAAATAATGCACTATGAACTAAATCCACCCAAATTTTCATTAAATTCAACCCAACGGTTAAAAAGTTAGAGCAATTTCATAGTGTGGCAATTTCATTGTGGATACCCTTTAAATAAAACAATACGTAAATTTCTAGAATTTATTATGATAAAGCAAATCTACTAAAGATTTGTGATAAATCCGATGCGGTCTTCAAAACTGTCTATTTTTCAATGCTTCCTGCCAGAAAAAAACTTACACAAATGTTAACAATACGCCAAACCTGGTACGCAAAACTTGCTTGTCACTGAGTGTGCAGAAATGTGGAGAAACGTCATCTGGAAAATTTCCCGAGCCAAATGCTGAGCGAAATGTCGTTTACAAATCCCTTGACGCATTTCCCGAACTTTCGACCAGCCTTTAACCCGCTTCCGAAATTTGCTCATACGGTTGGCATCAAAACGATTAGGCATTATTGATGAATATGTACGCGAAATATATTCATCTCTTATTTGCAACATTATGAATACTTTAGTAAATGAATTGGCAGTCGTAAAAACCTCTATTTGATAAACGCAAAATTCTCACAAATATGTCAATCAAGAAATGATAGAGTTATTAGTGTACGGTGTTTCAATTGATCGTGACGGTAGCCATTTGTAGCGCCGGGAAAACTAAAATCGAGCCACCGCTGACTGACCATTTATAAGAATTGAGGAAGTCATGTTAGAAAAATTCAAATCAAACAAACTCTCTCAAAATTGAATTGATCGACTTGAAAAGGACGGATTGGAATAAAAACCTTCTCGGTCTAGTTAGCGTCGCGTCGGTCTGAATTTAGCCTGCAAAACAGAATTAAAATACATCACCGCTTACTAATGTTATTTTTAAAATTTAAAATTGTTAACAGTTGATGTTGGATTGTTCAATTGATTCGCGAGAAAATTTCCAACCGCCGGCGTCGGTTGTGTAGTGGTAAGCGTGACTGCTACTTGGCATCCCAGTGGGTCCGGGTTCAATCCCAGTCGACGTCGGTGGTTTTTCTGAGGCGAAAAAATCTGGTCACTTCTTCCTTCGGAAGGTAAGTAAAGCCGTTGGTCCCGGCTCATAGTCATGAGTCGTTAGGTAGTAGGGCCCAGCAGCCGAACTCCCGTGTTCAAAGAAAAATATCAAAAATGTCTTCAAGAAAAGAAATTCTCCTAACCTCTTTCTCTTCAACCAATTTTCTTCTCTTTCAATCGAATTCCGAATTGAAGAGAAAGAGGAAATAATTATTTCGCTTGAAGAAAAAAATGTGCTTTTCGCTATGACCGCTAGATGCCATTAAGAAGTTTTTCTCAAATGATAGTTCAAAACGTCCTGTTGCTCATTATATTTTTTGCTGCGATCTTTTTAATTGTTTTGATATTTTGCAACGAATAGGCTTTCTCATCAAATTTTAACGGCATATTAGTCTATTCTAAAAAATATAGTTCAAACTACGCAAGTAAAACTACGCCAAGTGACTCAAACGGGTACGTATAAACATTTAATTGATCTGTCATCAAATGACAAAATCTTCATTGAGATATTTTCAAAACTTATTCTAGAAAAGTCCGTGTGTGTAAACAAACGGTGATGCTTATCTGCAGCAGTGAAATTTAATTTCAAAAAGTGCAAATCGGCACAAAAAATATTGAGAATGGCATCTACCACAGTGAAGTAAGAATTTGTTCAAAATATCTTCAATTGATTAATTAATCGATTAATTGGCATTAGGCTCAAAAAGTACATAACGATGGATTAAAAAAAATACTTGGTGGACTACATGACCCAGAATTTGGAGTTCGCCAACAACCGGTTCCAGTCATTGCGTGAGAAAGAGCTGCAACGACAAAAATGGGCTGAGCTAAGCAAGACGCTGAATGCTCTCGGCGGAAATCAAATTCAAAATCAGCTGAACATTGGGAACTTTCATGGCGAGACTTGAAACAGAAAACAAAAACAAAGTGGTTGCGATCCAAAACCGACAGAGCGGAGAGAACGAATTGGTCAAGAAGAAGCGAGATATTCTTTCGGAGCTCGAGAATATGATTCTTGCTCTCATGCAGAAAGATTCATTCCTTGTCGGTTATTTTCATCACTGCGACCATTTTTTAGATCTGTTGTGATATATCCTCTTTTTTAGCTCTGTCCAGGTGACGTACCACTATTGTTAGAAGTGGTCGTCAACGCTTGACTTAGAGAATTATCCCAGCACGGCATTACACTTCGAATGAATTGCACTACTGTACTAGGATTTGTTCTCCAAATATCAAGGGGTTCTATTAGCCCTTTGTCGAAGAACTGATTTCTTTTAATGAAAATTGCAGTGGCATAATAAATGTTCCGAGTCTTCTTTTTCCATGCCACAAAAGCGACATGAATCATCTTGAAGTTTTCCAATCACCTTTAAGTGATAGCGGCTCGGACAATGGCCTGTTTTAAGACCGGTATATGTGCTTAGATCTTTTTTAGAAAGATCAAGTATTTTTCGAGTCATAGAAATATTTGGAGTAATGAACCGCTTTGATTGCCTAGCTGAAAAAGTGTTGTTCCAGTTTTCATTCACTTTCGAAGATTCCCAGGCTTTTAGCTCCATTCTAAGATAAGAAGCAAATAAACTACAAAAGGGCTCAGGTCCTTCGAACTGAAGAGACGATCCGAGTCTTGCTAGTGTATCGGCCCGTTCATTTCCACTAATTTCGCAGTGACCAGGAACCCAGTATAGATTGACAAGACAATTTTTGAAGTGATTGAACACATTCCCAAACATGCTTAGATGTGCATGTTGCTGACTTTAAAGCATTTAGAGCTGCTTGACTGTCTGACATAATACATATATTTGAATGTCTATAGTTTCTACGCAAGCATATAGCAGAACATTCCAGAATTGCTTGAATTTCAGCTTGGAATACAGTAGGCCACCTGCCCATCGGAATCGACATGTCTATCCTTGGACCAGTTACTCCTGCTCCAAATTGATCGTTCATTCTTGAACCATCTGTAAAGAAAACTATCGATCCTAGACGAAGATTCGGACCACTGCATGCCCACGAAACCCGGTCAGGATCGAATATTTGATATGCACGGTCGAAGTTGTATGTTTTTTTCATCCAATCTTCGTTGTTCGTAACTAAAGAATTTAGTTTAATAGTTTTTAGTATGCTTAGATGTCCTATTAGATCACCATCAAAGAGGTTCATAGATCTTTTCATTCTCATAGCGCTCTTTTCAGCTTCTAGTTGTACGACTTGATGCAATGGTAGTATGTATAGTAAAGCATCCAATGCAGAAAGATACATTAGACGGGGACGGCAAAACTCAGGAGGGTGGCTTCAATGGACCGGTAAGATAATGTTATTAGTGCTTTACCTCTTGTTCCTCACGATTTTATTCTTATTAGACTCTGCCAGTGGATTTCAATGACGACGAAGAACTACCTGAGCATTCACAGATCAATGAATGCAATTCAGCCGAATGCCACGATATCGAGTACTTAGATGCTAGTGCTAGTGGAGCACATTGTGAACCAAATGCGAGTACGGCATCGTCAGAAATGACTAAAATATTTACCTGCACTTAGTAATTCAGAAAAAGCACCAAAAAATGAAAAAAGTGCCACTAAATTATTAAGGCCTGTGCCAACAAATAATGTGTGATCAGCATTAAAAAATTAGGAATGAGCAATAAAAGATGAGAAAAGATCTTCGGATAATCTAATTGTGACCGGTAAATCTATCAAATAAAGCAACAGCTATTAGTATATGTGCAATTAAATATGGCAGTATATCCGCCAAATTATGTAATTTGAGCACTAAACTATTCGCATATGTCTTTTAATTTTGTTGGATTTTCCCATAAAAATAGTAAAATGAGCAATGGATAAATAAATATCCATTGCTCATTTTACTGTTTTTATGGGAAAATCAACAAAATTAAAAGACATATGCGAATAGTTTAGTGCTCAAATTACATAATTTGGCGGAAATACTGCCATATTTAATTGCACATATGCTAATAGCTGTTGCTTGATTGACAGATTTACCGGTCGCAAGATCTTTTCTCATCTTTATTGCTCATTCCTAATTTTTTAATGCTGATCACATTATTTGTTGGCACGATAATAATTGTGGCACTTTTTCATTTTTTATTGCTCAAATCTCTCTTTTAATTGATGATTAATTATGCTGCCGTCAGAAATACCACCAGAAAGTGCGTATACTGAAGCAACTCCACGCACCAGTCAAGAAACCAGTGAATCAACCACACGTTCAAAAGCTACTCCGATGCCAAGAGGAAGACGGGACGATTGACCCCTAGGATTAAAGTCCCGTTAAAAATAATAAAGAAGAAAATGAAGAAGAAGCCAAGAGGAAGACAACTCGGCAGAGGACAGCGATTTTCAGAAACTGGAGTACAAACAATGGAATCGCACATTATCAAAACGCTTCCATCCATGCAGGCAGACAAGAAGGAAGACAAGAAACGGAAACTTGATATGCAAGAGAGGATGTTAAACATCGAGGAGAGAAAGCTTGAACTCAAGCAACAAAAAATCGATGCATTGAAATCAATTGACCAAACCCTACAGCAGTATTTTAATCGCAATCACCAATGTTGATTTTTTTTCCACTCTGTGATCTACCTTTGTTGATGTTGAATAAATGTTGAATAGTCATTTATTGAAATACAGTCATATGGAATCTTCACATTAGTGGAAATAATTATTTACAATGTTTTGTCTTTCTCTTCTTCCTACGTCTAATAAAGGGCGAACTCGAAATTATTGCGACACCGAAAATGTCATGCCAATTTTTTCATATTGTTTATAATCAAACCAAAATTTTAGGGTAGTTTTAAACATATATTTACTTCAAAAATCAAAAGGAAAGTTAATCAATGGAGCCTTGAGTGTAAAATTGAACGCATTTTCGCTTGATGCCCTCCATCAAAGTCTTTACAGTGTCATCCGGTACCAGTTTCTCAGTTTTTTTTTTCATTTTCTTTACATGTGCTTCTCGTCTTTGACTGTCTTCTTGCTCTTCCGAAGTTCCCGCTTCATCATTGCCCAGTACTGTTCCACCGGGCGCAGCTCCGGACAGTTTGGCGGATTCATGTCCTTTGGAACAAAATGGACAGAATTGGCTTCATACCACTCCAGGACACTTTTAAAATAGTGGCATGATGCCAAATCTGGCCAAAATAGCGGTGCTTCGTCGTGCTGCTGCAAGAACGACAAAAGGCGCTTCTCGAGGCACTCAGATTTGTAGATCTCGCCATTTACTGTGCCCTTTGTCACGAAAGACTCACTCCTCAGTCCGCAAGAGCAGATGGCCTGCCAAATGAGATATTTGGAGGCGAACTTCGACATTTTCTTCTTCTTAAATTTGTCGTCCACATAGAACTTGCTCTTGCCGGTGAAAAACTCCAACCCCGGAATTTGCTTAAATTCGGCTTTTATATACGTTTCATCGTCCATCACACAGCAGCCATATTTTGTCAGCATCTTCTCGTAGAACTTCTGTGCCCGAGTTTTAGCCGTTGATTGTTGCCACTCATCGCGGTTTGGGAAGTACCTTGTATGTATGTAGTCCAGCTCTCTTCTTTGCATTCTGGACGTAGCTCTGCGACATTCCGATCTGTTTAGCCAAATCACGGCTTGAGACGTTGGGATTTGCTTTAATCATCCACTTCACCTTTCCCTGCGTCTTTTTGTTCTCCGGTCCCGGTTTTCTTCCAGCTCCTTTGCCGTGGTCCAACGTCAACCGCTCCTGGAACCGCTTCAACACTCTGGAGACGGTTGAATGGTGAATGTTCAACATTTTTCCCAACTGCCGGTGCGACAGGTCAGGAAATTCCAGGTGTTTGGACAGAATTTGTTCTCTCGACTCGCGTCGGTTCACCTCGTTGAATCGAAAAACACGACTTCGAGTTTGACAGCATGTGAACAATACACATTAATGAGAAAGTGTGCAAAATTTGGTTGGTACCCAATGCAGTATGGTCCAGATCACGAATTTACGAGGAAACATGCTCCCAGCGCCTAAACTTGAAACTTTACAGCAAAGTAATGTTCTACAATATGGTTTGTATTAACAAGGCCCATTTTTTGATGATGATTAAAATTAGAGTGGTCCCCATTTTCACGGAAATACAAAAACTAACTTTTTTATTTGCAGAAATAGACGTTTTATTCTTTGACAAAATTGTAGCGCAAAAAATTTCATGGAATTTTTATCAAGAAATTTTTTTTGTACCTTAAAAATTGACCGATTTAGAGCATTTTTTCTCATCAACTTAGGGTGTAGCATAAAAAATTGATTTTTTTGCCCTTACTTTTTTATTTCAATTCCCACCGTAAAGTTGAGTTTAAACGAGTTTTAAAACTTAACAAGACACGTATTTTGGTATACAAATTTTGCCGCTAGCTTCAATAAATCAATAGTTATTGAAGTTTTTCTTAAAAATACGCCCTTTTTAAATGTTGATTTTCATGATTGGGGCAAATACAAAAAAATAAATAATGACGTCATTTGGAAGAACAATTTATATTGTTCAACATATGTAAAAACTAGAGATATGCTTTTTCTGTATCTTGAGAAAATTACATTTTAATCTGGGATGGTTTAAGAAGAAAAACATCTATAACTATTGATTGGTTAAAGCAAACGGCAAAGTTAATACATCAAAATACGCGCCTTTAAAAGTTCTACAATTCGTCCGAAAACAACTTAACGATGAAAATTGAAATAAAAAAGTTAGGACAGAAAAACTTTTTTTTATGGCTCACCCTAAATTGACGAGGGAAAAGTTGCTCTAAATCGGTCAATTTTCAAGCTACAAAAAAAAAGTTTAAAAAAAATTTTATGAAATTTCCTGCGCTACAATTTTGCCAAAGGATGTAAACGTCTATTTCTGCAAATAAAAAAGTTAGTTTTAGCATTTCCGTAAAAATGGGGACCACCCTAATTTTAATCAACATAAAAAAATAGGAATACGTTTTTATTTCAAGTTACAGCACCATTTTTTTTTTTTAAGGTTAATAATTGACCGATTTAGAACAACTTTTCCTTCGTCAACTTAGGGTGAGCCATAAAAAAAAGTTTTTCTGTCCTAACTTTTTATTTCAATTTTCATCGTTAAGTTGTTTTGCAACGAGTTGTAGAACTTTTAAAGGCGCGTATTTTGATATATTAACTTTGCCACTAACTTTCACCAATCAATAGTTATTGAAGTTTTTCTTCTTAAACCACCCCAGATTAAAATGTAATTTGCTCAAGATACAAAAATAGCATATCTATAGTTTTCACATGTGTTGAACAATATAAATTGTCCTTCCAAATGACGTCTTTGTTTTTTTTTTGTAATCGCCCCAATTATGAAAATCAACATTTAAAAAGGGCGTATTTTTTTAAGAAAAACTTCAATAACTATTGATTTATTGAAGCTAGTGGCAAAATTTGTATACCAAAGTACGCGTCTTGTTAAGTTCTAAAACTCGTTTAAACACAACTTTACGGTGAGAATTAAAATAAAAAAGTAAGGGCAAAAAAATCAATTTTTTATGGTACACCCTAAGTTGATGAGAAAAAATTGCTCTAAATCTGTCAATTTTCAAGGTACAAAAAAAATTTCTTGATAAAAATTCCATGAAATTTTTTGCGCTACAATTTTGTCAAAGAATAAAACGTCTATTTCTGCAAATAAAAAAGTTAGTTTTTGTATTTCCGTGAAAATGGGGACCACTCTAATTTTAATCAACATCAAAAAATGGGCCTTAATAATACAAACCATATTGTAGAACATTACTTTGCTGTAAAGTTTCAAGTTTAGGCGCTGGGAGCATGTTTCCTCGTAAATTTGCGATCTGGACCATAGTGCAATGGTAAAAAAGTTATGCCCTGTTCAATGTCTCGCAATAATTTCGTGTTCGCCCTTTAGTCCATCATTATCACCATTATGACCAACCTGTTCCGCAGTTTGATTGACATCATTCCCGTCATTGTTTAGATCCTCATTCAAGATGTCTTCTACTGGGTATTTATGATTAATAAGGAAGTTATGAATTATCACCCAGCAATTGATAATTTGACCACAGAAGTCCTTTTCATACCGTAGGAGAGAGTCACGTGAAATACATCTGAATCTAGACTTCAGACACCCGTTGCACCGCTCCACTGGATTTCGTGCCTTACAGTGGGCTTTGTTGAAGTCAGTTTCTGCCTGCCTTGTAGTCCTTGAATATGGTACAAGAAGTCATGGCTCCGATGGGTAACCTCCGTCTCCTAGCAAAAACGTGTTTCTGCTTCCGTTAACATGTCGATGCTTCAGAAATTGGGGCACTTGGCTACGTTTTCATATGAATGCTTACGATACGATGGCATGTTGTTTGTGACACCGCCAACAAATTGTCTTGTCCAACTGTTACTTGATAAGAGCTTAAAATTTAATATATCGATTTTTATGTTATTGTGCGATATTTGACAGTATGAAACAGGTTAACTTCCATATAAATGATGACATCACATTAATTTAATCAAAAAGTTACCTGATCCAAGGTACCTCATCGTTGTTAGAACCTGTAAATGTACCGGTATTGTAGTGGTTCTTTCATCTTTTAAAGGAATCTCATTTAGAGGTCGATCCATCAAATCGATGAGCTTCTCAGCCAAACATTTTGGCATTCGAAACAGTTTTTCAAAATTTCCATCCGATATTTCGAATGGATTGCTTATGTCTCTCAAATACCGACGATATCGAATCAATTTTAATTTTTCCTGTCGCTTGTACCACTTTTTTTTGCGATATAATAAGAAACAATTAATGCGTCCATGTTAAAGACCGATCAAAACAACTGTTACTTATATGACTTGATAAAATATATGAGCAGCAGCAATTTTTTTATGTGTTTCTTCCGCATAAATCTCGAAGAGAAAATTAATTTCTTTTTCTTTTCCAAACGTCAAAAAATTTCTTTCCACAAAGATTCGAAATTCCACACAAAAAGAAAATTTTCAAAATCTCTGTGGAATTTTTTTTTCTTCGAAGAAATTTTGTCGTCTCCCTGGCGTCGGTGATTGTCACCATGTGAAGAAATAGGCCGAAGGAAAAAAAATCAACCGATTGATGTAAACATCTCGAAATTCTACCTTCTATGAAGTTATAAGCGTTTGATTCTTTTTTCGATATTTCGGACGGCTGCTTACTTTTAAATTTTCAATTGACACACTACCCATGCCGTAAGATGTAATCAATGTCAAAACAACAAACAAATATTTCCTTGCAAAATCATAAGCGTACTTTAAAGACTCACTTTGTGGTTTCATCATAACTGTTGATTTCGATACAAAACATATACTAAAGATCAATGAAAATTCACGATGGCTCGCTCCACGTCGAGAAAATGACTTATTAAAATGTATTTAAAACATCGTTGAACTTAAACATTGTTGTCAATTTATTTTCGTCGTACTGCAAACGCTATTGCTATTCTTGCATCTGCTTCCGAAACCAAGCTAAGGCAACGACCCATACCATAGGAAAGGAATGAACAAGTTTTGATTAAATTTAAATGTAAACTATTTCAATGGCTTCAGTTTTGCTCTTACCCGACTCAATAGTTGGAAGACAGAGTGCTTTTACTTATATTGCCTATCCGAAACAAATTGTTTCCGCTGGCCAGTGTTCCTCAAGGTGTTTCATGTATACAAATTGTTATCGTATTTATTGCTCAGCCGTTTTTTTCGATGAATTTTAATACATACATAGTTAACAAAATACCTTTTTGTATATGGGTATATGTTTTTTGAGTCATTTGATCGTTACTTTAAAACATTTAATAGTGAAGAGTGAGCTTTAGAAGAAACAGTAATTTCTCCAACTCCGATGCCATGTCCGGCTTCTCGTTTAAACAAAATGCACAAATTTCACTGAGTTTTAAAGAACTAATCACTGTGTTTGTCTGTAAAACTTTAGTTTTTTTTATCTGAAAATCACCGCAAAAAGGCCAAACATGTTGAATGGGATGTCAACCAGTTGGAAGGTGCACAGAGAAAAGTGAATCTACGGCATTCAATATTGTTGGCGAAATGTTAAGTGAAAGTGGATATATTGCGTCCCAGGAAGAAAGGGCACACCTTCAGTTAGTAAAAAAAACATGTGTATTTTTATTTACTTCAACTTTATTCTTACATACGATTTCTCAACATTGTTTATGAACAGTTTATGAAAGATGTTTGATTAATTTTCATGTATAAGCTAGTTCTCGAACTTTTCCTCTAAAGTTCTTCATAAAATTCTGCACATATCGATGAGCAACGATTTTAGGCACTCTTGTCCGATCTCTTTTAAAATGTTCAGTGTATCAGTTGGTTGAACATGTTAACGAAGATACCTAGAACCCAAAAGCCCAATGCTTTATAGTCCAACTTCGAATACGTTTCGTCGTCCTTATAATGCAGTACTTATTCTTGGCAAAAACTTTGTTATACAGCTTTTTTTCAATCCTTTATTATCTAGATTTTCAGGACTGGACTGGTTCATCTCCTGTCGTAGTCACTCAAATACCTTTTGGGTATTTTCGTAACTTGTCTGGTGTGAGATCCGAACTCGGCATGAAAGGAAGTGTCATACAATTTCCACACCCATGATTTCACGCTGGCTGCTTGTGTAGGACTTCTTTTTTATTGCTTCTGTTCTTGAACGTCTTCAGCTTCAATCTCTCCTTGGCTCAGCTATATGGCCAGATCGGCTTTATTATCTGACTTTTTACGAACATGAATTACGTCTCGTGTAAAATTCATAATTTCTAAGTGTGTACAACTACTCCATAAAAGACTGACATGTGATAATAGCAGTATTAATTGTTTTTGAACATATGTGATAAGTGATATTACATTTATTTCAGAAATCATCGAACCAGGCTCTTCGATCACTAAAACTGCTTTCTTCGACCTATAGAATAGTCTGTTGATTCTCAAAATAATAAAAGAAATCAAATATCTTTTCATTGAAATTTTATTTTTGTTAAGAAGACTGATCTATTCTGTTTTTCAGGTTGTCCAGGGCTATTCAGATATTAATACATATCCAAATCCTAATGTATATTAGTTACTGTTCATTTCCTGTAATAAGAGCGTTTCGTTGGAAGGAGATTCTCCATCCTTTCCGTGGATTTCGTGTAAGTGATTCTGCTTACGGGTCCACACCCCTGTTTTTGGCACTTCATACAACGGAATAGTGAGGATTACAGATATGTACAGTTTGATCTTGCTATTAGGAGGAACTGTACGTCACGGCAAGTCCTGCACTGGTGGTGGCTTCCTATCACATCACATCCGATAAGACGTTACGATGTGGACATTTGGACCGTCACGAAAAGTGGTCATGTTTTTTGCGTAAATTTCTCAGTCGTTTCTCCAAAGATTTTCCAAACAATTGCATCAATCGATCGGACATATTCCTACGCATCAATTTCAATAGAAAATAATGTTGATTTCGGACCACCTATTACTGAAAAACTCATAAAAGCCTTGTCTTAAACAGTATTTTAACCCCTTCAGGCCTAAGAAAGCCCCAAAAGGAAAATAGCTGTATAAAATCACACACTGAATGAAAATGTTCTGAGTTTCAGGCAAATTTGTTCTACATTAATTCTTTTATCTGGGAAATATAAAAAAAACTTATGAGTTTAAGCCTTAATTGACGGCCTAGAACAGCCTGACTATTAAGAAGTTCCGAAAAAAAATAAATGCCTTATTAGTAAAAAGCGTCGTTTTAGAATATGGTACATATGCCTATGTATTCTTGGAGATAAACGGTAAATATTGTTGTACCTCTCTGTTCTAGTATATCCAAAATGCACTTGAGTTCAGACCTTTAGATCAACAGTTGTAACAGTAACTTTCAAGGCTATATGAGATAATGATATGTATTCAATCATATTACACTTAGTCCATTGAATGCTTCAATTTTTCTGCGACCAACGACAGTCCAAGAAGTAATACTCCAAATAAAGGATCTTGATCCCCGAAAAACCAGCGGCCCAGATGGTATTCCAGCTTCATTCATTAAAGATCACCATTATATGTTCTCAGTCCTGTTAAAAGATGTATTCAATGAATGTATCTGCAAGGGGAGTTTTCCTAATGTACTCAAAGTGGCTCGAGTGACACCCATTTTCAAGGCAGGCAGTAAGACAGACGTGAATAATTATAGACCAATATCGGTGTTGTCAGTTCTCAGTAAAATACTAGAAAAGTTGCTGGTATCCAGACTATCACACTTTTTACATGAGCATAAGGTTTTGTACAACCATCAGTATGAATTTCGTGCAGGATCAAGTACGCTGACAGCCACAAGTGAACTTGTTGATTACATATACCAGGCGATGGATTCCCAAAAATTGGTTGGAGTGCTTTTTCTAGACCTAAAGAAAGCATTTGATACTATTGATCACCAGATACTGCTCCAGAAACTCGACGTCTGTGGAATTAGAGGAGTTGCAAATGACCTAATTCGAAGCTATGTAAGTGACAGAAGTCAATATACTTGTGTGAATGGTGTTTCCAGTTTACAAAAACCATTAATAGTAGGTGTTCCTCAGGGCAGTAATTTGGGACCTTTACTGTTCCTAATTTATATCAACGATCTTGCAAAGATTGCTTTACATGGGAAGCCGAGGCTTTTCGCTGATGACACGTCCTTATCATATGAAGACAGAGATGCTGGGGAAATCGTTCGCCAAATGACAGAAGATATGGAAAAACTTCAAGGATTTTTCGCTGAAAATTTATTATCTCTAAATTTATCGAAAACGAAGTACGTTATGTTCCAGTGTTCTACCTCATTCGAATGTTGTTGTTTCTTCAACCAGAATAGAAGAAGTAGAATGTTACAAGTACTTGGGCCTAAACTTGGATGCCATGTTGTGTTGGAATCAACACATCGCAGAATTACGAAAATGTGTATGCTCAACATGTGGAGCAATGTGGAGAGTCTCTAAGTTTTTACCGCGGAAGGTTTTAGAAACTATGTACCATGCTTTCGTCCAATCCAAGCTTCAATATCTGGTGTCTATTTGGGGTGTTGCTGCAAAGACACGATTAAAGCCACTGCAAGCTACGCAAAATAGGTGTCTGAAAGTGGTGTACAAAAAACCTCACTTGTATTCTACCTTGGATCTGTACAACAATGCAAATGCATCCATCATGCCAATCGCAGCTCTGCGTGAAGTCCAGTTCTTGTGTCATATCCACAACCTGATGTATAATCCACGAGCTCATCACAACCAAACCATACTTCAAACGTCACATAGATATCAGCTAAGAAATCCAGCAACATTCGTTATCAGTCGTCAAAATACGGAAATGGGCAAAAAATCCGTTGCTCATTACAGTAAAACACGTTTCAATTCCCTTCCACCAGATTTGAAATCTTAGCGTGTTGGTATAAAATTCAAAAAACAAGTAAAGCTACGTGTACGGACCAGGATGGCAAACTATTTGCTCTAGGACTCAAAACATACATCCTCATCGATCTTGGATCATCTGGCTGTCCTCGTAGTTCTTGGAAACATGCACTCGGGTTACTCTGGTAGCGAGGTCAACTATACTGTAAGGTAAAACGAACAAGTATATGTCTGGCCGAAGCCAGAGATACTACGCCCCTAATCAAGCAATTCAACGGTTTCAGCATTTATATCTTCGACCATCGTCATAAGCAACCCAGTCTTCCGCCGGTTTCAACATAGTCCAGGTCTCGTGCAGTTGGGCTACTATGGTAGCAAGATGATCCTCGGCAATAACTCTTCCGGTTATACAAGGTCCAGGTCTCGTACACTCGGGCTACTCTGGTAGCGAGGTCAACTATACTGTCAGCATTTATATCTTCGATCATCGTCATAAGCAACTCAGACTTCCACCGGTTCAACATAGTCCAGGTCTCGTGCAGTTGGGCTACTATAGACCAACTATACAGTAAGAATTCACGACATCTTCGGTCGAAACTAGATTATAAATATTAATAATTAAGTAGTTTATAGCTGCCACCGCACTTCCTTAACAGAGCAATTAAGCTCACTGGAAAGTGCATGTATTGTAACAAAATTTTGAAGAGATTGAAGGTTTTGTGCCTGTTGAAGAAGAGGCTTAAAAGGAGCATCACTCAAACGGGTTTTCCTTCACTAAGAGAAAATAATAATATAAAAAAAAATGAAGCGGTTAGAAAATGAAGCGGTTATATTGAATGAACCTTTTGTCATTATTTAATAATTTTGTGAAGTTCGAGGTCATCCAAACTGTCTTTGACTTCAAAACTAAAGATCTGCAGCAGTTACTATAGAGGGATTCCATCCAGAATGTGCCGGAAATCCCAAAAATCATACCCGATCATCATTGATTTGGATGAAACTTGGCACATGAGTTCGGTACGTTGGAAAAAAAAAATTCCACTGGTGTTAAGATAATTTGGGTTCAAGAGTAACTTTTGAGATGGGCGTATGTGTTTTTTCCATCATTTTACTTGAAAAATCGTAGTTCAAAAACCATTACATTTAGAGAAAAACTTTATATAAGGGAATTGTAGGGAACTAAAAAGCCTTTCTTAAAAAATATACACAGAAAAAAAAATTTTTTTTTCATCAAGAAAAATCAAAAATAATTACTAAAAATAAATTATCTAAAAAAACATATTTTTAATATTTTTTTAATTTGTTGTATGGAAATTTGAGGAAAAAAGACACGTTTTAAAAAAAACTCTAGGATGGACGCTCTTATAATAAAAAAGTTTTTTCAAATAGTGAACTTTGGTGTATATTTCAAATTTTGGTTATTCATTCTTATAAATAAATTTTGATGTTACAATATGGTTTTGGAGATCATTACAAACAATAATGATTATATGATAAACCACGTAAACGCAACCGTTTTCAAGATATTTCTGATTTTCTTTCAATAAAATTTCAAAACCTCAAAAAATACGCCCTTTTCATAAATTACTCGTGATATTAAAACAACAATAGCTAACGATTGTTTCTCTTGTGTTTTTAGCCTTTTTAAAATACATGTATGTGCCTCTTACTTACTCTTAACAGCTCGTCGATTGAAAAAGCTTCACTTCTAGTTCAGTTCTAGTTGATGAGCTACATAATATTTCTTCAAAACACAATTTATAATCATTCTCGAATGAATATTTTCTAAGACCATGAAGCATCAAGTTAATGTTCTCATGAATGGTGCAAACACAAATGTTATGAGAACCTGTGCTGCCAAGTAATTTGCAATGCTTTGGTCTTAGTGCTGCAAAAGAGCTAAACCCAACAGCATTTTGATGCATCTCTTGAAATTTAATGAAAGCTTCTCTTAATGAACAAACTAAAAGGCGCTTTTGAATATGAACCCTCTTACCTTCACTCCTCACTGAAACGTAGTCGTTCATACCAGGGGTTGCTCGTGTAATCTCATCACTGTCGTAAAATTGCAAAATTTGGTTTTTTATTTCCGGGTTCAGACCGTGTCCCAGCTTTTCGTTAGGGGCAGCTAAAACACCTTCGTGCTTTGCAAGGAATTTAGCTTGTGATACGATGTACTTGTTTGTTATTCCAAATTCTGCCATTACTCTTTGATTTGTCCAAGATTGTGGTAAAACCGAAAGTATCCTTACTTGATCGTCCCTCGAAGTTTCTGGATCAGCATACCGGTCTTTTAGCTGCGCGATTATTTCGTCATATTCGGCTGCTTTCACTTTCAATTGTTCCAGGTCATCCTCCTCCGCTTGATCCCCAAATATGTGTGTCCGAATGCCGTTTGAAACATCTTTGAACTTTTTGCGGGCATAATTTACGTTCAGGAACTTTTTAGCCGATATTGGCGAAACGTTGATTCCAGCTACGCCCTTGTTAAATAGCTCAATATTATGGCGCCTTGAATAATCTTGCACACTGCTATCAGATGGCACTGACATTAATGATATTGCCGATGGCGTTTCCTCGAGACCATACAAGTCTACTTGCCGTGATGTAGATGGTTGTGGATCCATAATGTTAGAAATTGATGGTTTCTCACTAGGCTCCGAAATTGCAGCATGGGATTGTTCCGTTCTATTTAAATGCAAACGACAATTATCACAAATCATCAAAGAAGTGTCCAAATGTGTTTTGCCCATAAACTTGAGTTTTTGACATTTTGTTCGGTTAATTTACGAAGGTTTTTTGAGCACCGTTTAGTGGGAAACGGCATACAACACTTCTTCATGTTAAACTCCATTTTCAGTTCACTCAGATAGATTTTACTGATGAATGCGACTATGTATGAGCATATATATTGGCTGTGGTACCTTTGGAAATGCAGGTATAAAACATCTCTGGTAGTTTACAGGCAGCGTACATTAGCTGTTTTTTTATGAGAAGATATACCTGACATACGTTATAGCTGCTATTTGTCTACCTACCTTAAACAATATGTGTTACTTTCATCGCTACATCACCGAACTGTTCGGAGTGTAGTTTTCACACACTACACCCGACCTCTAACATCGTTGGAGCTTGGCAAAATAGTCAGCAGTTCGATTAATATGCTTCTTCTATATGACCCTCCGCATAATTTCATCATCTGTCCATTTCACACTTGTCACCCCTGCGACATCTATCTCGCTGTTACTTTCATCGCTTTAGCAAATTCGCTCCCTTCATTCTCTGAGCGGCCCGACCGATACAGCCATAAAACAATTATAAATATATTGATTGCAATATTAAAACAATAGTGCTATTTATCTTGTTCTTTTCAAATGAGTCTTCTTATCATCCTGATATCAAAAGAAAAGAGGACATTAGAGTAATGTGAACGTTATAATATGAAGATCTTGGAAAATTTATCATTTCTGGTGAAAATCTCGATTAACTTAAGAAAAGAGCGAATTTTCTTATGTTTTTTCATTCTATTGAAATAAAATCCGAAAAATCTCGAAAACGGTTGCGTTCAGGTGATTTATTATTATCATCATTATTGTTTCTGATCTCCAAAATCATATTGTATGATCTCCAAAATCATATTGTATAATTAATTTTCATTTATAATAATGAATAACCAAAATTTGAAATATGCACCAAAGTTCGCTCTTCGGAAAACTTTTTTATTATAAGAGCGTCCATCCTAGAGTTTTTTTCAAAACGTGTCTTTTTTTCTCAAATTTCCACAAAACAAATTTTAAAAATATTAAAAATATGTTTTTTTTTATATTTGATTTTTAGTATTTATTTTCGATTTTTCTTTATGAAAAAAAATTTTTTTTTTTTCAGTGTACATTTTTTTTACAAAGCCTTTTTAGTTCTCTACAACTCCCCCATATAAAGTTTTTCTCTAAATGTAATGGTTTTTGAACTACGATTTTTCAAGTAAAATGTTTGGAAAAAAAACATACACCCATCTCAAAAGTTACTCTTGAATCCAAATAATCTTAACACCAGTGGATTTTTTTTTTCAACATACCGAAGACGTGTACCAAGTTTCATCAAAATCGAAGATAGTTGAGTTTGGTGACCGACCGATTTGGCGTGGAATCAGTCTATAGCTTTTTGGGCTGCACAAAGTAACGCTACTTATTCAACCATATGCAGAGAATATTTTAGAACGTAAGCAACTGGGATGATAGAAGGCTTCCAAACTGTCCTTGAGCTCAGAATATAAGATCTACAGCTGGAACAGTCAATTTTTGGAGTATGCAATGGAACAATATGTATTTAACAATAGTCATTGAATAGTGTTGAAGATCAGCAAACACAATGCCCAATCGTGGGATATTTACAGACATCCAAACTGTCCTTATATTCAAAACATAAGTTTTACAGTTGTAACAGTAGCTTTTTGGGCTAAATAAGGAGACTATATGTGTTCAAACATATTCAATAGATATTCTTGAAGGTCAACAAACATCATGAAGCAATATGACATGTTCTGGGTCATCCAAACTATCTTTGAGATCATAATACAGGACCTATAGGTGCAACAAAAGCTTTTTGGGCTATGCAAAGCAACGATGTGTATTTACACATAAAGGGCGATACGGTCAAAATTTGGTCAATATCAACTTGACGTATTTCTTTCAATTTTGCATTTAAAAAACCTGAACACCCCTCATTTTGAAGGTGTGTGTGTGTAGAATGTTGTTCCTATTTTGATTTTGGAATTCACTCTTCAGTTGTCAAAATGCCGTCCAAGCAAGAAGAGCAGCGTATCAAAATTTTGCTCGCGCATCGCGAAAATCCGAGCTACTCGCACGCAAAGTTGGCAAAATCGCTAAAAGTTGCCAAATCAACCGTTACAAATGTAATTGAAGTGTTTGGGGAACGTTTGTCGACAGGCAGGAAGTCTGGATCGGGGGAAATCGAAAACCGGAAGCCGCTGAGACGACAAAGAGAGTTGCCGGTAGTTTCAAGCGAAACCCTAACCTATCTCTCCGAGATGCCGCAAATAAGCTGGGTGTATCGTCTACAACCGTGCATCGAGCCAAAAAACGAGCCGGACTATCGACTTACAAGAAGGTAGTGACTCCAAATCGCGATGATAAACAAAATACGACGGCCAAAGCGTACACGACGATGCTGACGAAGTTTGACTGCGTGGTAATGGACGACGAAACCTACGTCAAAGCCGACTACAAGCAGCTTCCGGGACAGGAGTTTTATACGGCAAAAGGAAGGGGAAAGGTAGCAGATATTTTCAAGCACACGAAACTGTCAAAGTTCGCAAAGAAATATCTGGTTTGGCAAGCCATCTGTACCTGTGGCTTGAAAAGCAGCATTTTCATAGCTTCCGGGACTGTCAACCAAGAAATTTACGTGAAAGAGTGTTTGAATAAACGTCTGCTGCCTTTCCTGAAGAAACACGGTTGTTCCGTACTGTTTTGGCCGGATTTGGCATCTTGCCATTACGGTAAAAAGGCCATGGAGTGGTACGCCGCCAACAACGTGCAGGTGGTTCCCAAGGACAAGAACCCTCCCAACACGCCAGAGCTCCGCCCAATTGAGAAATACTGGGCTATTGTCAAGCGGCCAAAGAAGACCAAAAAAACTGCCAAGGACGAGCAGCAGTTCAAGGCAAACTGGCTTTCTGCGGCGAAGAAGGTGGACAAGGTGGCTGTACAAAATCTGATGGCAGGGGTCAAGCGTAAGGCCCGGCAATTCGGATTTGGAAAAGCGGAAGCCTAACTGAATATTTTTCCTGAATTTTATACTAATTGAACTTGAAAGAAATTTAATTTGATATTTTAAATAAACGATTTCACCGATTTACACGCGTTTTCCCTTGACCAAATTTTGACCGTATCACCCTTTATTCCTCGAATATCCTGGAAGACCAAGAAACATTATGAGATAATTTTCTCGGTTATCCAAATTATCTTGAAATTCAAATCATAAAATCCACAGCAGTAACTGTAGCTTTCTGGACTAAACAAAGTAACAATTGGTGTTTGACCAATTTAAGTGAGTTTTCTGAAACGTGAACTGATAGGTCACCAAGACCGCCATTGAGTTCAGGAATTAGGAACTACTGTCGTAACATTAGCTTAATTACCTATGAAAGGTGACTATATGAATTCAAACGCATTCTGTGAATCTTCTGTAAGGTCAGCTTTCATTATCAGATTTTCTTGGGTTGTTCAAGTTCATAAAAACTGGCTCTAGTTCAGAACTTAAGATATAAGGTAGTAACCGTAGCCTCTGGGGCTATTAAAAGCTACGATAACTATTCAAACATATTCAATGAATATTCTGAAACGGCCACAAACATCATACGATAATCTTGTTAGTTTGAGGTCATTCAAAACATAAGACCCACAATTGTAACAGTAGCTTTTTGGGTTATACAAAGTTAAGTAAGTTTGTTTGACATGAATATCCAAATTATCTCATAACATAACGTAAAGCGGATTAAGCCTAATCCTGGAGAGGGTAAGCTTTCTAGTGGAATACCTGTAACTAGAAAATTTGTAGAAAGATCAGTTATTTCTGTTGTAGAAGGAGATGTTTGCTCATTACCATGAAGCACAGTGATGTTTTAGCTAGAATGAAAAATATGAAGGGAAAGTCTTGTAAGTTCCGTCAGAGTACGGTAGGTTGGAAATAGAACAGATGTTTGAAAATTGAGCGAAAGAGCATGGGTACAGTAGTACTCGAACCAAGGACGTCACCCTTTGCCTAACATCCCACTGTGGGGTAGGTCGAGGCACGGACAAGTCCGCCATCTCAATAGGCAGTTATTTCTATTTAATTCCAACTACCTTTATTGCCTATCTTAATAGATCAGCGTATTTTGTCTACAATGTGCAGACTTCTTCAGTGTCGTGTACTAATATTCGACTGACGTATCTGTCAAGATAAGCAATAAAGGTAGTTGGAATTAATTGGAAATTACTAATCTCTTTTCTCATTTTCTAGTTACAGATAAAGCTACTGTTACAATTGTAGAGTTGAGTTCTGAACTCCAGGACAGTTTGGACGACCTAGAACATCTCAAAAAATATATTCCTTTTTTTTACCGATTTCTATGTTATTGAGCACTAATTTAATTGAAACAAACCCAAATTGCTTGCATAATTTAGCTTGGGAAATTTTAGGCCTGAAAAGGTTAGTTCAAAGAATATTGTATTGCACAATCTGCTCACATTTAGTTGCGTAGTCCTATTTAATCGTTCCGAACAACCCAATGGGACTGTACCTTATAGTTTTGTTTTAAGCGGGAAGGACAATCCTCTTGGTAATTAAGAGCTCAGGGGTAAGAGGGGTAAGAGCTCAGTTAAGAGGTGAATACTTGAGGATAATACCACAAAATGGTTTCTATGGTACTCTTGGTACCTACGTTGGCCAGAACTACGTTCAACCTAGCCAGGGCCTCAAGCAGAATCTAGCCCCTTGGGTTGGTAAGGCGACTGCCCCACTACAGCGCCCAAGCGTTGAAGTCACCCACTATTACCAACGGTACTCGGCCAGTTAGCTTTGTTGCCATCCGATCAACAATTTTGAAAACTGGGCAAACGACCATCTTGGCGGCACATAACACGCAGCAGAACACTTCATTCACTTGCACAACAATGATTTTAATCATTGGATGGAAATTTGCCCGTCATCCATGGTGCTGCCATATCGGACCTATCCGCCACCTAATTTCCGTTACCGGCCGGGATGCGATATGGGTCAGATATTATGGCGATATCTGTAAATAAGAAGGTTAGAAGTAAATTAATGGTAAAAATCAGAAGAAATCGTAAGCTATCAGTGGGATCGTATTGAGCAATTGTGGGAGTATAGTGAGCTTACGAAATGAAAAGTGTTCCTAAAGGGCGATACGGTCAAAATTTGGTCAATATCAACTTGACGTATTTCTTTCAATTTTGCATTTAAAAAACCTGAACACCCCTCATTTTGAAGGTGTGTGTGTAGAATGTTGCTCCTATTTTGATTTTGGAATTTACTCTTCAGTTGTCAAAATGCCGTCCAAGCAAGAAGAGCAGCGTATCAAAATTTTGCTCGCGCATCGCGAAAATCCGAGCTACTCGCACGCAAAGTTGGCAAAATCGCTAAAAGTTGCCAAATCAACCGTAACAAATGTAATTAAAGTGTTTGGGAACGTTTGTCGACAGCCAGGAAGTCTGGATCGGGGGAAATCGAAAACTGGAAGCCGCTGAGACGACAAAGAGAGTTGCCGGTAGTTTCAAGCGAAACTCTAACCTATCTCTCCGAGATGCCGCAAATAAGCTGGGTGTATCGTCTACAACCGTGCATCGAGCCAAAAACGAGCTGACTATCGACTTACAAGAAGGTAGTGACTCCAAATCGCGATGATAAACAAAATACGACACGACGATGCTGACGAAGTTTGACTGCGTGGTAATGGACGGCGAAACCTACGTCAAAGCCGACTACAAGCAGCTTCCGGGACAGGAGTTTTATACGGCAAAAGGAAGGGGAAAGGTAGCAGATATTTTCAAGCACACGAAACTGTCAAAGTTCGCAAAGAAATATCTGGTTTGGCAAGCCATCTGTACCTGTGGCTTGAAAAGCAGCATTTTCATAGCTTCCGGACCGTCAACCAAGAAATTTACGTGAAAGAGTGTTTGAATAAACGTCTGCTGCCTTTCCTGAAGAAACACGGTTGTTCCGTACTGTTTTGGCCGGATTTGGCATCTTGCCATTACGGTACAAAGGCCATGGAGTGGTACGCCACCAACAACGTGCAGGTGGTTCCTAGGCGACAAGAACCCTCCCAACACGCCAGAGCTCCGCCCAATTGAGAAATACTGGGCTATTGTCAAGCGGAACCTAAAGAAGACCAAAAACTGCTAAGGACGAGCAGCAGTTCAAGGCAAACTGGCTTTCTGCGGCGAAGAAGGTGGACAAGGTGGCTGTACAAAATCTGATGACAGGGTCAAGCGTAAGGCCCGGCAATTCGGATTTGGAAAAGCGGAAGCCTAACTGAATATTTTTCCTGAATTTTATACTAAATGAACTTGAAAAAGAAATTTAATTTGATTTTTAAATAAACGATTTCACCGATTCACACGTTTTCCCTTGACCAAATTTTGACCGTATCACCCTTTATGCGAATTTATATTCCACCTGATTGAAAGACGTCTGCGCAGTTGTTCCAAAATTACACCCAGCTCGATCATGTGGTGATCGATATGGCAAACACGACTGATGATTTAATTTAATTTCTTCATAAGAGCAGCAAAGTCCATTATGTGTTCGATCGACGTTCATTTTTACTTAGAGATAAAATTGAGAACCGGGGCAAAACAACCCTCTGATAGTATCAGCAAGCGTTAGTTGGGTGCGGTGCCTAATTTTGGCATCACTGAGAACTTTGAGAGTTTTTTTCTTTAAGATCAGCAGTCGTTGCCCCTGGACTTTTTCAATTCTTTCTGTTCTTTGTAGGGTTTGGATCCATGTTGCACCACCGTGTACTGTGTAGGGTTTTTTTTTTTGAAAAGGTGAACATAGCGAAATGGAGGCTGAATATTTTTTTTGTTTGTCATTACGCTACTGTGAAATCAAAGCCGTAAGTGTTTTTTTGTATGCAAAGGCGTTCTATTAATCGATTGGCACACCAGCACAATCAATAAGAGCAAAGGCCTTGCTCTAGTTCACTTCGGCTATTTACCGAAAAACAGGTAGGCAACGCCAGAAATAACAAGAAACGAAAAAAAGAATGTCAGAAATCACGAAAATACAGTGTCACCCGGTAAAGCCTGGTAATTCATTACCTATAATCTGCAGCCATTTAAATTTCCACTGTGCGCAACTCCGGCAATCTCCCAGGCGCGAGGAAACATCTCTGAAGAACGGTCGTTGGGGTGGGACACGGTCCGCATCGCCACCCTTACTTTCTCTAGATCGGCCCGGGTTTCTTTGTTGCCCAATCAAAAATGTTACAGCAATGTGATGTAATTGAAAATTTACAAGATCGTTATAAAAACCTCCGCCTGGAAGACACTTTTCTCTATCCGTCATGGAGCCAAAGCGAAGCCAGGTTTGAGCTCGAGGTGTTCGCTACGTATTGCAATATACCTCTCAAAGATGAAGCCAATTTTCCGGGAAGTCACTTAATCTCTGACGTTGCCTCTACAATTGGCTGTCTCAGCAAAATTTTAACTGCCTCCTCGTCCGGTAGCGCCGGTATTGCCACTGTCAGACTTTCACCCAACCATCAGCGGCAGTTTAGAGGATTTTTTTTTTGATTTTTAAGTGAAGAAGTGACAGGAGTCAAGAAGGAGGTGAGTAGTAAATGAGGATTGCAATCTTGAGGGTTGAGTTAGTCAAGGACTATCGTGCACCTGAATAATATATGACGCAATTGTACAGCGTTCGGTTCTTCTTCTTCCCCAATGCTACAATCAGAATGGGCCAGCCCTTCCAGTTACAAATCGGTCATTATGGGGAAAAGCCGTACTATTTGTTGATGTT
>JASCZW010006525.1:0-92360 GCA_034211315.2 Aedes japonicus
TTAATATTATTATGTTTTTCTTTGCAAAATGTCATAATCACTTGCCTCTTCAAATACCCATAGAAGCTTAGGGTCATTTTGTCATTACACTCTAGTTTCATTTTTGCTCTATTTTTGAGTACAATTGTACTATCTCGTTTTCTCTCACAGAGTTGTTGCTCAATTTTCGAAAAAAGTGGATCTGCTCAGCAAAATTTAGTAGATTCACTTTTACAAAAATTGAGTAACATTTCTGTGAGAGAAAGAGATAGATACAATTGTACTCAAAAATTGGTAAAATGTAACAAAGTGTTGCAAATTATGTTAACCTACATTGGTTATCTTGTTAATGTCCGACATGTTCAGTTGCCATTTACTCGCTCAATTAATTAACAAAATTAAACAAATTCATCGGAACAAATTCATGGAGGATGGCAAAGTGAATAAACATTCACAATATAAACAAAAAAAAAACATTACTATCCGTTGAGTCTTGTCAATTTATTTATGTTTATTCCGGAGCATCAGGGTTCAAGAAATAGGCATTTTACGAAAAATCATGGAGTTTGAGCCGTCACAAGGCATGTTTCGGCCAAAATCCGTATTTTTTCCTTCAAGGGTTCCTCAGGGCATCCTGATTGCATCGAAACGTTCCGTGTAGTCATTGATCCATTTATGCCAGAAGTAAACTACAGGCATATCTTGATATTAAACAACTTTATTTTTTGACTATTTCATCAATTTATCGCAAAATTTACTCACATCCAAAAATAAGTAACGACCATTGGATAGATATAACAATTTCCAATCTACAGGTAGCAATGATTTGTGTAAATGAACTCTCATTCACGATACGATAGAACTCATACAAAATAATAGTTGCTTCATATCGCAGGTATACCTGTGTTCATGAAAAACTATGAAATTTGAGCTGTCGAAATGCATGTTTCGACGAAAATCCGGGTTTGTTCCTTACTCATGGGTTCTTCCGGGCATCTAGATTTTTCCGAAATTGCCAATATGGTCATTGGTCCATTTTCAAGGCTTAAAGTACAAAATTCCAAAAAGTTGGCACGGTTAGCAGTCACGGAAAGGGCAAGGGAAATGGACACGAAGCACACGCAGACGGAAGTGTCCGTCTCCGTGAGAGACTCCACCTCATCTACCATGGGGTAGGGACTTCCAAGCGGGCTAGGCAGTCCCCGGGTGAACCAGCATCCGGCTCTTCAAAGAAGTGCATGGTGGCTAACGCCCCCATCGGACCAAAAACCTAACGCGAACGTGGCGGTGGGGTCTGAGGGTCCATCCTCGTGACCAGCTCCGGCTGGCCGCAAAGAGAGAAGCCACGGTGCCATACCCAGCGCGAAGGCACGACGTCCAGCTCGAGAGTTGTTTCAAAGGCCGAAGGAGGCCAGAGCGTTACGGCACCAATAGTAAGCACGGGAAGCGTATGCGAGTGCTAGAGAGGTGAGTGACGACCCAAGTGAGGGCAGGGAGCGCCACTGGACTGAGGTCCGTAAAAGGAGTATAGGTACAATGAATAAAAAAACAACAAGTGACCCATGGTCCGCAAGCGGAACCGCGGTGAGGCTCTCATCGTCAGTACCGAGGCGTCAAAGTACTCAGAATTCTCGAAATCGAGCGTAGAGGGAGCGAAGGCCACGCTAAAGAGGAAGATAAAGACCAGTTGGTGAGCCTGCATCGAGGGCCTGTATCAGAAAGGCCAATGCGGACCCGCGGGGTGAGGCCTACCCGGGTAGTAATGGCCAAACACAGAGCGACGGCGGCTCCAACAAAGCAAACACCAGGTGATCGTTGGGGGACTCTTTCCAAACCACGACCCGACCAGATCCTGTCCCTTGACGTGAGAAAAGCGTTCCATAGCGCCAGGTTGGTGGCTATCGCCGACTCGCCCCAACGCCTCCAGGTTCCTGTGTACCTGAACCAGATTCTGGGGAAGCTATTCCAGAATCGGACACTTTGTGAACAATACTGAGGTAGGCGAGAACGTGTTCAGATCACCGCATGGCGTCCCCATGTGTTCGAACCTGGGTCCGGTGCTATGGAACACGATGTACGATTAGGAACTGCGGCTTGAGTTTCCGAACGGGATGATGATTGTTGGGTTTGCAGACGACTTCGCCCTAGAGATATATGGTGAATCCTTTAAAGTGCTGGAACAATGGATGGATGGATGAGCTCCAGGAAACTCCCATCATAAGACTGAGGTCACGGATGTTGCCAACTAAAAATCAGAGCAACATGTGACGATTACTGCTGGTAATTGCACGATTGAATCAAAGAGGTCTTTGAGGTATCTTGGGGGTTATGATCGACGATAATCTGTACTTTATCAGCCATGTTGAACACGCCTGCAAAAAAGCCTCTATGGGGATTTCGGCAATATCTCGCATGATGTCGAAAGCTCGGCGGTGCAAGGGAGTAAGTGTAAGCTCCTGGCCAGTGTCACCCTGTCGATATCAAGGTAAAGCGGGCCGGCATGGATCACCACCTTGAGTACCAAGAGCCGCCTGAGTAATCTAGAGGGTGCCTGAAAGTGGTTAGTTCCAAATGGCATCACGCGACGCATAAAAGTGAATCTAGAGTGCTTCGAACAACGTAGAACAAGAGTTAATCGGAAGACCACTAAAGGCGTATTTATGGTTAAGTGGTAACAACTCTACCAAAGGTCAGCACCGACTAATCCCGGAAATATCCGTGCGGGTTGGTAGGCGACGCGGTGAAATGAACTTCCACTCAACGCAGATTCTGTCAGGCCATGGCTGCTATAGCCAACATTCTGCACAAATGCGGGCATGCATAGAACTCCGCATGCACCGAGTGCGCAGGAGTTGAGGAAACTGCGGAACATGTGAAATTCGCATTTCCTTGCTTCGATGGCGTGAGATCCGGTATGCATAGCCGTCAGCGGTCACGACATGACTCCGGATATCCTGGTCCAGTGGATGTGCCGGGACATCTGGGACGCGGTATGCGGAGTCTAACAAGCAATTTGACTGCGAAGACTTTTAAATTTGGTCATACAAACTTTCCACAATGTGAGTTTGAAATCCGGGTCGATATGACTCCAAACACCTTCTTCGTTATAAAATGTTAACTTCCATGAAGGATAACCGATCCAACCCAAAATCAAAATTTGCTGTCAAAATTCGGCTTTTAGAAGTTACAGAGGAAGTTTGTTTTGTAACATATGTTCAACAATACCTTTTTAACTTTTTCAACTATTGAACAGGTATGAGCTATGGATACAATGATGATCAAGATCATTCAAACTGTCCTTGAGTTTGGATTTTGCCTCTGAACATGATTAACAAGGAGGTTTAGAATGTTTGACCATACTTCCTAGCTATCAAAGCAACAAGGATAATCTTTACACCGTTGCAGACATATTACATTATACTCAGAATATCTACGGTACTCCATACTATTCTTGAGTTCAGGTTTTGGTGTTTTGCATTGCCAACAAGAAAACTTACGAGGCCTTTTTCGTACTGATGAGTTGTCAAAGCGCAATGGAACATCGTTGCCCAATTATTGTCATATTACAATATTATTAGAATATCTACGGCACTCCAAACTGTTCTTTAGTTTGGATGTTGATGTGTTATATGATCTAAGAAGCGATTTACGAGGTCTACATTGTACTTATGAGTTGGTAAAGCTCCATTGGACACCATTGCACATTTATGGTCTTATTAGAGTATTCTCAGAATATCTACGGCACTCCATACTACTCTTGAGATCAGGTTTTGTTGTTTTGCATGATCAACAAGGCGATTTACGAGGTCTTTATTGTACTTTGGAGTTGGTGAAGCTCCATGAAACATCATTGCACAATTATAATCATATAACAGAATTCTCAGAATATCTACGGCACTTCAAACTATTCTTGAGTTTAGATCTTGATGTTTTGCATGATCAACAAGGCGATTTACAAGGTCTCTATCATACTTATGAGTTGGAAAAGCTCCATGGGCATCATTGCACAATTATAGGCATATTAATGTAATCTCAGAATGAATAAGCCACTCCAAACTATTCTTGAGGTCCAATCTTGATGTTTTGCATGAATAACAAAGTGATTTACGAGGTCTCCATCATACTTTTGAGTTGGTAAAGCTCTATGGGAAATCATTGCACAATGATAGTCATATTACAGTCGGTTCAGAATATCGACGGCACTCCAAACTATTCTTGAGTTTAGATCTTGATGTTTTGCATGTTCAAGAAGGTGATTTACGAGGTCTCCATCATATCTTTGAATTGGCCAAGCTCCATGGAACATTATTGCACAATTAAAGTCACATAACAGAATCCTCAGAAGATCTTGATGTTTTGCATGATAAGTAAGTACGGTGGAAACATCTTTAAAGGTCTTGGGCTTGTCAGCATCTGTATTTAAGGATAGTTTGCTGTACCGTAGGTATACTAGAAATACTATAACATGTTTATTACAGTTCTATGATATCCCGTAGAGCTATTTCAACTCATAAGTACGGTGGAGACATCGTCAATTGGTTGTACGAACTGTCGCACTTTACTTGTGATCGATGCTATCGTGATTTGCACAGTCGTTGGTGACACTGTACCGGCGAACTTATTTAAACTTCTTTATCGCATCCTTGAAATTTTCGCTTGGCAATTGCCCAATATTTATCGATCGGTCTGAACTCAGGGCAATTCGGAGGATTAATCTCTTTGGCGACGCAATTAATATTGTTTGCAGCATACCATTCTAGTACCTCCTTAGAGTAGTGGCAGCTGGCTAAATCCAGCCCAAACGTCTGGTCTTGTGTTGCCGGACGAAGGGTAGAATCCGTTTTTACAGACACTCTTCAATGTAAACCTTCGACGTCATTATGTGAGATGTAATGAAAACCTTGGTTTTAAGGCCACAACTGCAGATTCCTTGCCAAATAATTAGTCTCCGAGCAAACTTATCAGCAAAAATGCCAGGTAAAATTTGCATCCGGGGATTTGTTTATAATCAATTTTGACGTATGCTTCGTCATCCATTAAAATACAGCCATCAAATTTCGTCAAAACTCGTTCGTATACTAGAGGGCGATACGGTCAAAATTAGGTCAATATCAACTTGACGTATTTCTTTCAATTTTGCATTTAAAAAACCTGAACACCCCTCATTTTGAAGGTGTGTGTGTGTAGAATGTTGCTCCTATTTTGATATTGGAATTCACTCTTCAGTTGTCAAAATGCCGTCCAAGCAAGAAGAGCAGCGTATCAAAATTTTGCTCGCGCATCGCGAAAATCCGAGCTACTCGCACGCAAAGTTGGCAAAATCGCTAAAAGTTGCCAAATCAACCGTTACAAATGTAATTAAAGTGTTTGGGGAACGTTTGTCGACAGCCAGGAAGTCTGGATCGGGGAAATCGAAAACCGGAAGCCGCTGAGACGACAAAGAGAGTTGCCGGTGGTTTCAAGCGAAACCCTAACCTATCTCTCCGAGATGCCGCAAATAAGCTGGGTGTATCGTCTACAACCGTGCATCGAGGCAAAAAACGAGCCGGACTATCGACTTACAAGAAGGTAGTGACTCCAAATCGCGATGATAAACAAAATACGACGGCCAAAGCGCGCGATCCCGGAGGCTGTACACGACGATGCTGACGAAGTTTGACTGCGTGGTAATGGACGACGAAACCTACGTCAAAGCCGACTACAAGCAGCTTCCGGGACAGGAGTTTTATACGGCAAAGGAAGGGAAAGGTAGCAGATATTTTCAAGCACACTGAAAGTTCGCAAAGAAATATCTGGTTTGGCAAGCCATCTGTACCTGTGGCTTGAAAAGCAGCATTTTCATAGCTTCCGGGACTGTCAACCAAGAAATTTACATGAAAGAGTGTTTGAATAAACGTCTGCTGCCTTTCCTGAAGAAACACGGTTGTTCCGTACTGTTTGGCCGGATTTGGCATCTTGCCATTACGGTCAAAAGGCCATGGAGTGGTACGCCGCCAACAACGTGCAGGTGGTTCCCAAGGACAAGAACCCTCCCAACACGCCAGAGCTCCGCCCAATTGAGAAATACTGGGCTATTGTCAAGCGGAACCTAAAGAAGACCATAAAAACTGCTAAGGACGAGCAGCAGTTCAAGGCAAACTGGCTTTCTGCGGCGATGAAGGTGGACAAGGTGGCTGTACAAAATCTGATGGCAGGGGTCAAGCGTAAGGCCCGGCAATTCGGATTTGGAAAAGCGGAAGCCTAACTGAATATTTTTCCTGAATTTTATGCTAATTGAACTTGAAAAAGAAATTTAATTTGATTTTTCAAATAAACGATTTCACCGATTTACACGCGTTTTCCCTTGACCAAATTTTGACCGTATCACCCTTTAATTGTGCTAGCTTTTGGGCCACTCAATTTTGTTGCAGGGAGCTATTTGGATGTTTACTGGCACAAAAAGACTAATATCCTTCTCTTGAAAGGATGTTAGGCACGGTGATAAAGTTGGAAGCGTGTTTCGTAGCCAAATCACGTATGGAGACACCTGGGTTGCTTTCACGTACCTTAACACCTTTCTACATAGCCCTTTGTCCCCAGTGCCACTTTTATGATAGTTGCGCTGTGCTCTATCCACACTCAGAGTATCCTTGTGACGTTTGATTACAAGACACACCGTTGACTATGGGAATTTTAACACTTTTGCTATTTTTGAGGCAGACCACGAAGGAATTTCTAGATGTTTGTGCACAATCAATTTTCTTTACTCAAGTGCCATGATCCGTAATTCGAGATGCGTCGACCAATCGGGACCAATTCAGCAATTTCTGCTTCAATGAAACATCAACAAATGTCTGTCAAACGTTTGTTGGTCCAACCATCAGGGACGCGGTGGTGTATTTAACCGTGCGTCCAGATTTACTTTGAATCGAGCTTTAGGCCTACCATATAAGTGACTAACAGACTTCTCGAGTGTCGAGTGCTTAACGGTTAAATTCATTCTTTTGAATTTCAAATTGAACTAAAGACCGCTAACATGAATCGTTGAAATGTTTTCCATCTTTGAAAGCTGAGTAGAAAGCCATTCCAAGCAAACAGAAACAAATAAATTAATTATCATTAATTCAGCCAGTTCAGTTACCGATTAGGCCTAATGTTCTCTTCGTCTTATGGCATTTGGCATCATGGAGTTCGCTGTCAAAAAAAATCCAAAACCGACCACCGATGGCGCTGCTATTAAATATTTAGCGCGATTAGATTTAATTTATTGCATATTCCAAATCATGGAATGTCATTCAAACGGCAATAACTTATGTGTATTAGAAACCAATATTCAAATATTATTGCTCTTGGTCATACCGCATCTAGATCATTCCGCGTGGGATGTCCCAGTCGGCCAAAATGTTTCGCAATATTAAAATTTTATCTTCATGTCATTTATGGTGAGTCGAGTAATACTCCTAGGATTTGCTGCTCAACGAGATGATTCACCAGCACCTTTTTCAAATTGGTGTGAGACGATTGAATAATTTGAAGGTTATCCACACCTGTTAACAAACATCAGTTCATCTCTTTTATTAACCTGGTTTTGAATTTTCATCAATAAATTATCCTTTAGTATTATTATCGTCTAGCTCAAACACCTCCAGAAATGATTGACGGCATCTCATCATCATCATCATCATCGCCCAAATTTAAAATGTGTCTAGCTTTGATCGGCGTCTAACTCTTGCCATGAAAAAGAGCGAGAAATACGACTAAGGTGGAAGCTATTCTGATTTTCCCACACAGCGAATACATGCTCCGAACATGTTGATATTTTGACGTTATTTCGCAACGTAGCCGACGTCGTTGACGTATTTCTCCCCCCGCCTCCTCTTCCTTCCCCTGGTTACGGCTGATGACGTCTTCAAGGCGCACATTACTGTCGTCAAAATCGATAAATAGATCACAAAACACCGGCGCTGGATGTTATCAGTGCACGCGACGACGGATAGTAGCGTTTGTGGCCCAAAAGACGCATTGCGCGGATTATCGGCAACTGGACCAGGGTCACTAATGTCGTTTTTGCGCAACGAACAACCTCAACCTCGGGTGCGGCACGAGTGTGAAGCAACTTTTGAGGTTATCTCGTTAAAAATGTGTTTACCCATCCGAACGGATGCCACCCCATACGCAAACACCCGACGAACGCAACCAGCAATGGTCCTAACGAGGCGAGGCTAGGAAAAATTAATTACGGGACTCGTGTGCATTTTTCGCAATGTTTTACAGCTAGTCAAAAAAAAAAGAGTTAATTATGCTTTCGCTCTACGCCGTCGGTATGCCGGATAGTAAAAAAAATACAAATATTTCCATATTCATATGTGTTGTACATTGTGGGGGCGTTTGGTGGTTGTGAAAACACAAACTAAAAAACAAACCAGCAGACCATTCCCGTACCCGTCAGCGATGTAAACAAACTCGATTTGTTTCTTCTTAAAACAAGGAACAATCAATGCTATGGGAACTGGCAGGAGGAGGGAAAAGTCATTCCGGTACACTCAAACCGATTTCAGCCGCCTACTTGGAATGAAGACGTTATGACGTGACAATCGTTGGAGCCTCGTCGGTTCAAGATCAATTTAATTACCGGCTGGCTGTGATTGCTCCGGTCGGTCGGTAGTAGTAAAATTGATGGACGGGAACAGATCCACCGGTGGTGGCTGGAATTGATTGATTGTGATGAACGTGGTCTGAGTCAAAGTACGTGCTTGGTATTCTAAATTTTGCACACAAATGACACAGATTGCTTGGATATTTGTGCTGATAAACGCGAGTAGGTGATCGACTTCCAAGAACAAAATATGGATCCGAAGTGGAGGCCAAAGGATGGTACCGGTACCTTCAGTCGAATTGTTAAGTTGATGCAAAGTATGAATGGTCTTGATGGACCGCCCGAGGTTGCTACTCAGTTATTGCCAGATCGTAGCGAGAAAGAACCAACAGATGATGCTTGGCTCATACATTCACAATATTTAAAAACTGGTGATCCTAAATTAAAACAATATACTCAACGAGTAATAGAAAACTTAACAGCTGGAAAGAAACATTAGTTTTTTTTTTTGCGTTGTCTAACGCACTTAAAGGGAATACTAGATTTGGCAGATATTAATGAGAAATTTCATATGCCTGAATCTAGTCTATTGTATGAAAGATTTCAAACATGATTGTATGGCGCATGATATATTGCATACAATTTCGTTTTTAAAATCTCCTTTGGCTTGGAATGAAACGGGGAGAAATTTTACGCGCCTGTTAAAATTAATTTTTTTTTTCTGTGTAACGATTTACGATTTGTTTATAAAATATTTTAAAGAAGGCCTATATGATCCTTGACCAGCCCAGGCAGCACATATTATTTCGTTAAAAAAATATATTTCATTTTCGTGTTACTAATACGAATCTCAACAGGCGCAGGCAACAAACACCGTTGCTTCACAGGTGATTTAATGTTGCGAGTTGTACTATAAATTGCTCTAACGTTGCTAAATATTTGTCTTTGACACATGCATTAACATTGTATTATGGTTTCAAAGAAGATAAACGTTGTTTGTTTCAAATAAACTGCTCTTTACATATGTGAAACTTGTAGCAGCCAGGAAGTAAATTGTAACATAATCTTAAATTGTGATGTTGTGTCATTTAAGTGTTATGAAGCTATAAGTTATTGAAACCCATTTTGTAACCAAATCCAAGTTGTTGTTGAAATCATATTGGAATATATTTTCAACCATTTAGTAATTGACATGACTTCCAGAAATCATGACATAATGATATTACAGTCTATATCCGGGTTACTGTTGACAATAGACTGGAATATCAGCACCAATGCTAATCAATTCGGTTCAGTCTGATAGGCTTGCCGCTAGCTCGTTTTAAATGCTGATTTTCAAAATCTGATTTATGTTAAAATTGTTGTCCTTCTTCAGACTAACACATTTCTGCAACTGTTTATGGCTCTGGGTCTAGCATCTTAGACGTTATAGCTTTTTTTCACGTGATATTTATTTGATTTTCAAATTATTGTCATTACTATTAACCATTCGGCGAATGGCAAATTTCGCTCGAACGCTTCGGACACTAAAACAACAGTTTCGAAAAGTTCGTTGATAGGCACATATTTCAACAACATATACACTGGTTGGCAAAATAAGGTGCCCAACTCATCAGTTTTTGAATTTATCTTATTTATTTGGTTCAAATTAAAGTTAACACATTGTAGTCTTTTTTTATATCTTATTTTTTCTATTCTTTTCAAGTTTCACTTATGGAATAATAATAAAAAAGAGTTCGACTTAAGCAACTAAAAAATCAATTTGTATTGAAAAAAACCAGTGACAAAAAAAGTGCCCACTTCAAAAGTCGATATGATTTCGATTAGTTCCCGTAGAAAGACCCCTCGATTGTATATTTTTTGAAACTTTTACGTGTTATGAAGCAAATGGCTTTTTTTTTTTAAATGGGATGGAAAATCTGCAAACAGACTCCTGAAGAACTCAGGGTGTTAGGATGAGGGCGCCAAATCTTCGACCCACTAAAAACCCACCCATGCCTTGAGCCCTGGACCCTCCCCGGAACCACCTTTCGGTATTACTTCTGGGAGGGGGCTATTTTGCTTGTAAAGCACCCACTGTGTATAACTACTTAGGGCTTTAGTAGCTGGGTGGTCCCTGCGACCTGCCTCTGGTCGTTTTGCAATTTTTGTTGGAGATCGAGGACGATCTGGGAGGCTGCTACGCATGCCGCGTCCCAGACGTACCGGTCCTGGCACATCATCTGGACCAAATTGTCCGGAGTCGTGTCGTGATCGCATCTGGCAATCATGCCGGATCTCGCACCGTCGAAGCGAGGGCATGCGAAGAACAAATGTTCTGCAGTTTCCTCGACTCCCGCGCACTCGCTGCATGCGGACGACTGTGCATGCCCATGTTTGTGCAGGTATTGTCCAAAACAGCCGTCACTTCACCGTGTCGCCTACCGGCCCACCCGGTTAATTCTGGGATTAGTCGGTGGGTTCACCGACCTTTGGTGGAGTTGTTTCATTCCCTTTGCCACTTAACCATGGATGCGGCTCTAGTGGTCTTCCGAATACCTCTTTGTAACGACAAGACCCGTCGTTCTGGTGGCACTGCTGTGGATCAACAATCCCACTTTCCATCCGTACACAATAAACGCTGTCTTCACAAATGATTGGCATGATCGGTATGATCAGACAATAGAACGACCAAACAACAGATAACCAACCACGCGAGTTTGATGTGAGCAAGTTTATTGAATTTATTTACAATACTAGTGAATTTGATAACCTACATAAGTTAAATTGAATTGTTTGTTTATTATTTACAGTGCCTAAATCTATCTATTGTTAAAACTTAAATCTACCATGCAGTTTAGTTAAAATTTAATATCTAAAGTTTACAGTAAGTAATACGAATGAAACACAACCTCTAGCCTAACGATACATAATGAATTACAGATATTCTAACACAGTGAAATTGATGATACGATCCAACCGATAACTCTGTTCGGTACACCAAATATGTAAGTCGTATTATGTCGTCTTACTAGCCTAATTTGTTAAACTAATAAATATATTTTTAGCTTAAAGCACACAGACAAAAATCGTGTTCGCTATATAGATTGGTGAAATCTAACCCCACAAATCTTTAAGATATTTGTACGAGGGAAGAATGACGGATGGACATCACGATGCCACTGGATTTAATTGCCAAATGTGCTTACAGCCCGATTCGGCAGACACACAAATGGTTGCTTGTGACGCATGCCAACAGTGGGAGCACTTTTCTTGCGCCGGTGTTGATGAAAGCGTGAAGATGCAGCCGTACGTGTGCAGTGTATGCAAGCCGAAAAGGACTGGGGCTAAGCCGAAGGAATCGTTGAAACCGACGGAGAAGGGTGATAAAAAATCTAAAGCTTCGTCAAAGAGAACAGCTACGAAAGTTAACCCGCCCCCTTCATCTGTGAGTTCTGCTACCCGACTGGCCCTGCTGCAGGCGAAAATGAAACTTCTTGAGGAGCAGGAGCAGCAACAAGCTCAGGATTTACAGGCGGAAGAAGCACTGAAGAAGCGGGAAATGGAGGAAGCACAGCGACAATTGGAAGAGAAGAGGAAGCTACTGGAGGAGGAAAACCGCCTAAGGGAACTAAAGCTTCAGGACGAAATGAAGATTTTGGAGAAGCGGAAGCTTATGCGAGAGCAGTCTTTAGAAAAGAAAAATGAGCTTCTAAAGCAAATGTCTGAATGTGGTAGCAGAAGCGGTTCAAACGTAGATTCGCACGAAAAGGTGTCTTCGTGGCTAGCGGGACAAGAGGATCTAGTACCATCATCTACGGATCCACTCAACCGTAACACACTACGATTACCAGCGCCCGTAATGACAGAGCCAGTTATCGCGTCGATGCTTATTCCACCGCCCATTCCAGCTAGTTCGTCGGTACCCATTCATACAGTAGTCTCAACAGCAGTACCAAACTGCACTGCTTCGTCGCTGATGTTTGCCACGCTCCCACCACCAGTTCAAACCACGGTGTCTATGCCTGCCCCGGTCAGTAGGTCGATAACCATGCAGATACCCGCTTCAGCAGCTACCATGCAGGCACCAATACTACCTGATTTCTCGTACCCGGTTCAAACTTCTGCGCCGGTACAAATGCATCAACCTTATCCAACGTTCAACAGCACAACGGGAAATATCATTGGACAATCACATTTTCCCTCACACGGTAATCCTCCCGGGCCATCCGTCGTTCCAGCAGTATTGGGTACTAATCAGTTGGCGGCGAGACAAGTCTTGGGAAAAGATCTACCAAAATTCAGCGGCCGTCCGGAGGACTGGCCACTTTTCATCACGAGCTTCGAGCAGTCAACGTCAGCGTGTGGATATACCGATGTTGAAAATTTGATTCGTTTAAAAAAATGTCTTGAGGGAAATGCGCTGGAATCCGTACGTAGCAAACTACTGCTCCCCTCTAGCGTTCCACACGTTATACAAACCCTACGCACACTATATAGAAGACCCGAATTGTTGATACGGTCACTGCTGGATAAAATCCACCGTGTACCGACCCCTAAATACGACAGACTGGAGACTGTTATAGAGTTCGGGATAGCTGTTCAGACTCTGGTGGACCATCTCGTCGCAGCGGGACAAAATGTGCATCTCGCGAATCCAGCCCTTATGCAGGAACTAGTGGAGAAGCTGCCGGGGACAATGAGAATGGAGTGGGCGATCTATAAGTCACGCTTTCCAGTAGCAAATTTGCAGTCTTTCGGTGAATTCATGTCTGGACAGGTCGCAGCAGCGAGTCAGGTATCATACGAGCTTCCGATTCTTGATCGGTCTGGGAAAAACGAGAAGAATAAAATGAAAAATAAAGGTGTTATCCAAACCCACTCTATCGCTTCGTCGCCATCTACTTCTAGAAAGACCAGTAAACCGTGTGCGTGCTGCAGTCGCGAAGGTCACAGATTGGTGGAATGTAGTCGCTTCAAGTCCCTGTGCCCAGACGATCGATGGAAATTGGTGGAGCAGAAGAGCATCTGTCGTACCTGTCTGAATAGCCACGGAAATGGCCCTGTCGGTCATGGAAGGGCTGCGAGGAAGGCGCCATAGACACCATACGCTTCTTCACGGTGCACCACCGACACAACAATCTGGAATATCGGCCAACCACTTGGCGAGCATTTCATGTATGTTCCGAATCGTTCCAGTTGTGCTACACGGAAATGGACAGAAACTGATGATTTACGCCTTCATCGATGAAGGATCCTCGGAAACCCTCATAGAAGAAGCGATAGCCGAGCAATTGGGAGCAACCGGACCGATAGAGCCTTTGACGCTGCACTGGACTGGAAATGTTTCTCGAGAGGAGGCCAATTCGAAGCGGGTACAACTACAGATCGCCGCAAAGTGTGGTGCGCATCGTCACGACCTACACCAAGTTCGCACCGTAAGTTGTCTTATGCTTCCGTCACAATCGCTGCGTTACAGAGAAATGGTTCAACAATACCAACACCTACGAGGCCTTCCAATCGAGGACTACACTAATGTTCATCCGAAGCTGCTAATAGGGCTCAACAATCTCGGTTTATGTGTGCCGAGGAAACTGCGAGAAGGAGGACCGCTCGATCCAGTCGCTGTTAAATGCCATCTTGGTTGGAGTATATACGGGGGAATCTCTGCTAGTCCGATCCGAAGCATAGCAGTCAACCTTCATGCTTCTGTCCCGTCGGAATCCGATAACTTGTTGAATGAGCAGCTTCGAGATTATTTCGCTATCGAAAGTAGCATGGTGTCAGCTGGAGTCCAAATGGATTCTGAAGACGATAAACGTGCAAAAGCTCTACTGGAAAGTACTACCCGCCGTATTGGTAGGCGTTTTGAGACAGGCCTTCTCTGGAGGTCCGACAAGGTGGAGTTCCCCGAGAGCTACGGCATGGCACTGCGTCGACTGCAATCACTGGAACGCAAATTCCGTAAGGATCCGGCACTTGGTACGAGGGTAACGCAACAGATACGCGAATATGAACAGAAAGGCTACGCAAGTCGGGTTAAAGACGAAGAGTTGTCCTGCGATGCCAAACGAACGTGGTATCTACCACTAGGTATTGTTATAAATCCCAAAAAGCCTTCCAAGCTCCGGCTAATTTGGGATGCAGCGGCGAAGGTGGGTGACGTATCCTTCAATTCAAAGCTGCTCAAAGGACCAGACCTTTTGACACCGTTGCCGGCTGTGCTCTCTCGATTTCGGCAACATCAAGTGGCGGTCACGGGGGACATACGAGAGATGTTCCATCAAATAAAAATACGGAAGGAAGATCAAAATTCTCAGCGCTTCCTATGGCGAGAGCATCCATCTGAAAAGCCACAAGTCTTTGTGATGGAGGTGGCTACTTTCGGTTCAACGTGCTCACCCGCCTCAGCACAACACGTGAAGAACCTCAACGCTAGGGAACATGCACACCTGTACCCTAGAGCAGCGGCGGCCATCCACGAAAACCACTATGTGGACGACTATTTGGACAGCTTTCAAACCATTGAAGAGGCGATTCAAGTAGTCAAGGACGTAAAGTTCGTCCATTCGATGGGCGGATTTGACATTCGCAATATCCTTTCAAATTCTACTGAAGTGCTGCGAGAGGTCGGCGAGCAGCAGGACGACAATTCCAAGAATTTATCACTAGTGCGCGGTGCGTGCACTGAATCTGTTCTGGGGATGCGATGGATGCCGATGGATGATGTATTTACATACACTTTCATTCCACGCGTTGACCTGCAATCGGTATTGGACGACGATCATGTGCCGACGAAGCGAGAGATGTTAAAAGTGGTAATGAGCCTGTTTGACCCGCTAGGCTGTATCTCATTCTTTTTGGTGCACGGGAAGATCCTCATCCAAGATACATGGACGTCCAAGATCGGCTGGGATGACGCTATTGGGGAAAAATGCTTTGAGCGCTGGAAGCAGTGGACACAACTTTTCAATCAACTACCGTTGCTGAGAATCCCTCGGTGCTATTTCCGTGCGCCCTTCCCAACAAGCTTTGACGGTCTACAGTTGTACGTGTTTGTAGACTGCCTATAGTTTGTAGTCTGCCTATTCGTGCGTGGCATACTTCCGACTGTCCGTTGAAGATCAGATACAGGTGGCGTTGGTAGCAGCTAAGACCAAAGTGGCGCCTATCAACACTCTCTCCATCCCACGACTGGAGCTAAAAGCTGCCGTTCTTGGGACTCGCCTTTACGAATCGGTAAAACAGTATCACACTATTCCTATTACGAAATCCTTCCTATGGAGCGATTCCAAGACGGTACTGGCGTGAATACAATCCGAACATCGCCGATATCACAAATTTGTTGCCGTTCGCATTGGAGAAATACTGCTTTCTACCGATATGAATCACTGGCGATGGGTACCGTCGAAATTAAATCCAGCTGACGAGGCCACTAAATGGAAGAACGGGCCAAATCTCCACATGGATAGTCCGTGGTTTTGTGGGCCTAGGTTTCTGCAGCTTGATGAAGGATCTTGGCCAGCACAACAGCAAGTATTCACCACACAAGAAGAATTACGCCCAGTGCATGTGCATCGGATTCAGAGCCCCATTGTGGACGCATCACGGTTCAGTAAGTGGATCAAAATGCAACGAACGGTAGCATACATATTTCGGTATATCGATAACTTGAGACGGAAGGTAGAACAACGCCAGCTAACCAGCGGGATGTTAAACCATGCAGAATTGGCAAAAGCAGAGCGCTTCATCTGGAAAACCGCGCAAGTGGATGCCTTTCCCGATGAAATCGCTGTGCTGAAGGCGACGCAGGGTCCTCCTGAAAAGCGACATTGCGCAGTTGCAAAATCAAGCCGTATCTATAAGCGCTGGCCGTTCATCGACGACGACGGGATCCTCCGTATGAGAGGGCGGATTGGCGCCGCTCCTTTCGTGCAATACGAAGCAAAATATCCCGCTATCCTGCCCGAAAAACATCCCATAACGGTTCTGCTCGTAGAATCGTTCCATTACAGATTCCGCCATGCGAATAGAGAAACCATAACGAACGAACTGAGGCAACGTTTTGACATACCTAAACTACGAGCGGTGATCAGTAGAGTCACACGAAGTTGTGCGTGGTGCAAAATAGTAAAGGCTTCACCTAAACCTCCTGTCATGGGCCGTCTGCCAGAAGCTCGCGTGACACCATTCGTGCGACCCTTTACGCATGTGGGATTGGACTACTTCGGCCCGGTGTACGTGAAGGTAGGCAGGAGCCAAGCTTAAAGGTGGGTGGCATTATTTACGTGCCTTACCGTGCGGGCGGTGCACCTCGAGATAGTCCATAGCCTCACTGCAGAGTCGTGTATCATGGCTATTCGTAGATTTGTTTCCCGACGAGGTACACCTGCAGAATTCTACACCGATAATGCTACGTGTTTCCAGTCTGCAAGCAAGGAGTTGGACAGCGAAATAAGGTTACGGAATGATGCAATTGCCCACACATTTACCAGCGCGCAAACTAAATGGATCTTTATTCCACCTGCCACCCCCCATATGGGCGGTGCGTGGGAGCGTCTGGTGCGCTCGGTAAAGGCAGCTGTCGGGACGATATTAGTGGCACCTCGGCGCCCGGATGATGAAACTTTGGAGACGATACTGTTTGAAGCGGAGGCGATGGTCAACTGTAGGCCGCTCACGTACGTGCCCTTGGAGTCGGCAGACGAGGAGGCACTAACCTCCAACCATTTTCTCCTTGGCAGCTCTAATGGAGTGAAAATTCTGCCTACGGAACCTGTCCCAGAACACGCAACCCTGAGGGGCAATTGGAAGCTAGCTCAGTACATCACTGATCAGTTTTGGCGCAGGTGGATCAAAGAGTATCTGCCTGTTATCACACGCAGATCCAAGTGGCACGAAGAAACGGACGACTTAAAAGTTGGTGATCTTGTTTTGGCGGTGAATGGAGCAATGAGGAACCAATGGATTCGAGGCCGTATCATCGAGGTCTTCCCTGGGAAAGATGGCAGAGTTCGGCAGGCCCTAGTGAAAACAGCTACCGGCGTCTTCAAAAGAGCAGCAGTAAACTTGGCGGTTCTTGACGTTGTAGAGAAGGGTAAACCAGATGACGAACCTCCGGAGACTTCGGACCCTCATCCTGCTTTACGGGAGGGGGTATGTAACGACAAGACCCGTCGTTCTGGTGGCACTGCTGTGGATCAACAATCCCACTTTCCATCCGTACACAATAAACGCTGTCTTCACAAATGATGGGCATGATCGGTATGATCAGACAATAGAACGACCAAACAACAGATAACCAACCACGCGAGTTTGATGTGAGCAAGTTTATTGAATTTATTTACAATACTAGTGAATTTGATAACCTACATAAGTTAAATTGAATTGTTTGTTTATTATTTACAGTGCCTAAATCTATCTATTGTTAAAACTTAAATCTACCATGCAGTTTAGTTAAAATTTAATATCTAAAGTTTACAGTAAGTAATACGAATGAAACACAACCTCTAGCCTAACGATACAACATGAATTACAGATATTCTAACACAGTGAAATTGATGATACGATCCAACCGATAATTCTGTTCGGTACACCAAATATGTAAGTCGTATTATGTCGTCTTACTAGCCTAATTTATTAAAATAATAAATATATTTTTAGCTTAAAGCACACAGACAAAAATCGTGTTCGCTATATAGATTGGTGATATCTAACCCCACACTCTTGTTCCACGTTGTTCGAAGCACTCTACGTCCTCTTTTATGACCATGCCTATTGGCATCATTCCCGCTAGGACCGTTCGGTATGCACTGACCACGCTTAGGCACTTAAGCTTATGTGTAGTCTCTAGCTTACTATTGTAGCTCTTGGTATTCAAGACGGTGATCCATGCCGGCCCACCGTACCTTAGTATGGACGGGCAACACTGGCCAGGAGTTTATGCTTACTTCCTCGCACCGCCGAGCTATTCGACATCATGCGGGATAATGCCGATATAGCCATTGAGGCTTTCTTGCAGGCGTCATCGACGTGACTGACGAAGGACAGCTTATTGTCGATCATAACTCCAAGATACCTCAAGAACCTCTTCGATTCTACTGTGCAGTTACCTGATCATCGAGTGTTACTCCGATATTCCGAGTAATGGTGGAATAGCTCCAGTTTCCTGGAACTCATCCATCACTCCACAATGCCAATGGAGTGCAAAGCCGTTAGCTCGACCTCTTCAATGGATTCACTACATATCTCCAGGGGATGTCGTCCGCGAATCCGACTATTTTCACCTCGTTCGGGAACTCAAGCCGCAGTACCTTATCGTGCATCGTGTTCCAATACACCGGATCCAGGATCGAACCTTGTGGGACGCCTGCGGTGATCTGAACACGTTGTTGGCCGCCTCTGTATTGAAAACCAGTACGCGATTTTGGAAGTAGTTTCCGAGAATCTTGTACAGGTACACAGGAACCTGAAGGCGTTGGAGCGAGTCGGCAATAGCCATCCAACTGGCGCTATTGAATGCATTTCTCACGTCAAGAGTGACCACTGCACAGTATCGTACTCCTCGCTTCTTGCGCTGGATTGCCACCTCAGCCGTCTTGGTGACGGACAGGATGGCATCCACCGTCGACTTCCCTTTACGGAAGCTAAACTGATTATTAATGTTGTCAGTCAGTTGAGGATTACCCTCTCGAGCACCTTACCCGCTGTATCCAACAGACATGTAGGTCTATATGCCGATGGATCTCCTGGTGGCCTCCTTGTCATTGGTAGCAACACAAGGGTCTGAATTTTCCAGGCATCAGCTAAGACGCCCTCGTCCAGACACTTTTGCATCACCACCCAGAACATTTCGGCATCCAGCAATATAACCGTCTTGATAGCCAGGTTCGGAATACCATCCGGCCCCGGCGCTTTGTTCACCTTTAGTGTACCGCTTGACCTGGTGCATTTGTATACGTTATTGTGTTTGATTCTGTTGAAAAAATTGAGAACGCAGTGATTTCAAAAGCAGTTCCCTTGTGTATCCTAAAATTGGTGGTTCGTGATGTGCAAAACGGTGAATCGCACCGGGTTGTCGCTAGGAAGTACAGTATTAGCAAGGCAGCGGTTGGGAAAATTCTACTGAAACAAAAAACGCTCGGATCAGTGGTGGATCACCCAGGTAGAGGCCGAAAGCGTAAAACGGATACACGGACGGATACCAAGATCATGCGCGAACTCAAGAAAACCCCAAAAGTAACTGTCCGTGAGATCCAGGAAACCCTTCAGCTACCAGTTTCTGGTCGAACTGTTCCCATTTATCAGCAAGACAAACAAAGCCACACGACTCAGGTTTGCTATTGCGCATGCTGATAAGCCCGTAGAGTTCTGGAAAACGGTTCTCTGGACGGACGAATCAAAATTCGAGCATTTTAATCGAAAGAGGTGGGCTCGTGTGTGGTGAAAATCGGGTGAGGAGCTTCAGGAGCACCACATCCAAGGCACGGTATAGCATGAAGGAGGAAATGTGATGATCTGGGGGTGTTTTCGTGGAGTGGAGTGGGTAGCCTCGTGAAAATCAACGGGATAATGACGGCAGATTTCTACAACAACATCCAGACGGGGCTTCCGGACGGGTGTGCCTGAGAAGAATTTGATCCACAATACCTAGGAACCTGGTGGAGAGCATGCCGAAGGCGCCTGCAGCTGGTTTTGTAGGCCAAAGAATGACACATAAGGTATTAACGTGCTTTTTTTTATTTAAGTTTTTCTTCCCGGGAGCCAAATGAACTGGGCACGTCACACGAAGTACTATTAAGGAGTGTATCGAAAAGTAGTTATAAACTTCCAAATAATAAAATAGGCATGAAAACAAGGTTAAAATTAACATACTATTTCAGTTTATTATAGCTTAACATGTTTACAAAAGATCCAAACGGAAAAACTAGTCATCATGTTAATTTCTGTAGAATGCCCGTACCTTTGATTTGACACCTGCCATCAAATTCTGCACAGTGACCTTTGTGCACTTCCTGGATGCCGCTGCCCAATTTTTCTTAAAATCGGTCATGTTTTGGGACACTGTACCATCCTTCTTAAATATACGCTTGACTATTGCCCAATAGCGTTCGATCGGTCGCAACTGGGGACAGTTTGGTGGGTTGATGTCTTTTCTACGAACTTGATGTTATTCTCCGTCAGCACACTGTAGAGTGGATTTGGCGTAATGTGCCGATGCCAAATCTGGCCAGAAGAGAGGAGGGGATTGGTGCTTGATATACAATGGTAGCAACCTGTTCTTCAAACATTCCTTTTGATAAATCTCAGCATTTATAGTTCCTTTTGTATAGAAAATTGAAGAACGCAAGCCACATGTGCAAATAGCTTGCCAAATGAGCACCTTCTGACCGAATTTCTCCATCGCAACAGTCGTATCTGCGGTTGGCACACGTTCCCCAACAGATTTAGTATAAAACTGCGGCCCCGGTAGCGTTCTTGAATCTTCTTTAACGTATGTTTCGTCATCCATCAAAATGCACTGGTCGACATTGTCCAAAATGCAGCTGTACAGCTTTCGAGCCCTGGTTTTGGCACGAGACTTTTGTTCCGGAGTTTGTTTGGGCACTTTCTGCTTTTTGTACGTCTTCAAGTCATTCCTGCGCTTGATTCGTTGAATCATTCCGATGCTGGTCCTGAACTTCTTGGCTAGATCGCGAGTAGAGGCAGATTTGTTCCGTTGAGTATAATCCACAACTTTTTGGTCCAAATCGGGGTTGCTGGAGCCGGGTTTCCGGCCATTTCTTGGTAAATCCTTGAGGGAGCACTCCTTACCAAACTTTTCGATGATGCGTTTTACACTTGCCGGGTGAACATTTACTCTTTTCGCAATCTGGTTGTAAGTAACACCCTTTTCGGTGCACCAAGTGTGCAGAATTTTCTTTTTAGTCTCAAATTCAATTCGCGACATTTTGAATACAACTTTATCAACGGAAATGAATGAACCGAATAATCATTTTTGACATGTAAACAAAGCAAATGGCGCTTACACGCTAAAAATATATACAGTAGTTTATGCGTAATAACGCATCGAATGTTTATAACTACTTTTCGATACACTCCTTAAAGGGTGTCCACGATGCAATTGCCACACTATGAAATTGCTCTAACTTTTTAACCGTTGGGTAGAATTTAATGAAAATGTGAGTGGATTTAGTTCATAGTTCATTATTTACATCCTGCAAGTTTTAAAGTCCTGTGATCAAAACTCGCGGAAATGGAGTCGAAAGAACAGCTCGTGCGTGATAAAATCTTGCGCATTCATCACGAGAACAAGGATCTCTCGCATCGTTCCATCGCTAAAACGTTGGGAATCGCGAATTCCACGGTGTCGCGAGTGATGAAGCGGTTCGAGGAACGGTTGACCACCGATCGGAAGCCCAGAAGTGAAGGAAAAAGTATTCCGTACAACACCAAAATCACAACCGCGTAGTTGGGGCCTTCAACCGAAATCCGAACGCCTCCGTTCGGGATGTGGCTAAGAAGCTGCACCTAAGCCGAAGTTTTGTCCAGAAGGCCAAAACTAAGGCTGGGCTTCGAAGCGTTCAAGGTACAAAAGGCCCTAATCGCGACGAGAAGCAGAACAAGTCCGCCAAAACCCGTGCCAGGAAGTTGTACCTCAACATGCTGACGAAAGTTGAATGCTGCATCATGGACGATGAAACATATGTGAAGGTTGACTTCAAACAGATCCCCGGCAACCTGTTTTTCACGGCCAAGGATAAGTTCAGCGTTCCGGAGCATGTCCGCATTCAGAAGATGTCCAAATTTGCGAAGAAATTCCTGGTTTGGCAAGCCATCTGCACGTGCGGGAAGCGGAGTGCACCTTTCGTGACCCAGGACACGATGAACGGACAGGTGTACATAAAGAGTGCCTCCAGAAGCGGCTGCTTCCTCTCCTGAAGGCCCACAACGTCCCAACAATCTTCTGGCCGGATTTGGCCTCATGCCACTACTCCAAGGACGTGCTGAAGTGGTATGCGGACAATAAGGTCAATTTCGTGCCGAAAATGTTCAGCCCTCCCAACACTCCGGAGCTCCGCCCCATCGAGAAGTACTGGGCGATTATGAAGCAGCACCTTCTTAAACGACCTAAGGTAGTGAAGACAGTCGAGGAACTGAAGAAAGTATGGGTTTACATGCAAAAAACGGTTGATTCACAGATTGTGCAGAATCTTATGGCCGGGGTTAAGGCCAAGGTGCGGAGCATTTGCGTATGGACTGTAAATAAAATACGAATAAAATGGTAAAATGAAGTTTAATAGTTATTTCTCAATCCCCGAAAATTTGATGGCAATCGGATGAAAACTCGAATTTTGCGAATCAATTTTGTGTGTGGCAATTTCATCGTGGACACCCTTTAATCCAGAACGTTTCATTGTTTTCTGCACAAAACAAACTGAAATTTTCGCCTTTTCATAACATCCCTGATCGAAATGATGGGATAACGCTTAAATTGGTTCAATACCTGGCCTTCTCCGGATTTGATGTGCCACGTTTTTGCCCTATCATTTTCCGCTTGGTTGTCTTACGGTCCTTGAACGTTTTGATCACATGAGATACGGTTGAATGTGCGAATCCGAGCTGTTTTCCGATCCATCGATGAGAGCGTTTGGGTTTTCGAAGTGAGTGCCCAAAATTTGTTGGCCACTATTTCTTCATTCGATGCCATCACTGAAATCACTCAACCGATTTTCACGAATTTCATTACACAATTGACACAACACAATGAAATACATTCAGTTAATATTTCAATAATTTTTAGCCACACGCATAAAAGTTACGAACAATTGCGTGTGTCCAAATTTCATCGAATACAGTATTTATGAACCTTGCAATAATTTCTTCTGGCAAATTTACATACGATATTCCTATGAATTCCTCTCGATTTGTTCGCTCAGTGTTATAATTTCATACGATTTCGTATGGAATGAGTCTTGGACCCTTGCTTTGTGATTCATAGTTCTGATCGTATGGAAATCGTACGGATAATTTCCTGAGAGTAGGAAAGTTTAGTGCTTTTTGACGAAATTAAATCGGATAATATTTCACTTCAAATTTGATCAAAAATTTGTCTGTCCCGATAATTTTGTCAGTCCCCTGTATGTGTGCCAAATAATGTAAAAAAATCTGTACCTTTCCAGAGGACTCTCTATGGCACCACCCAAAAGAATTGCAGCAATACATTCGCAATATCTGTGGCGTATTTAGACAACCACGTCGAAAAGAATAAGTGTATGAGAGCATATTGGAAACTTGTTGTTAAAAGTGCAAGATGATGCATAGTCTGCCTCAGTCGACCTCAGCTGCAGAATGAAAAATGGATTGCTGATGGAGAGAATCGATCCCCCTTGCAACTCAACTCTAACCTGTGCTACAATCGGCTTCGATCTCTAACCCTGTCATTTTGAACACGGTAAAAAGCGTTCATCCATTATTGAGTACTTTTCTATTGCTATAATTTTTATTCCATGCCTGATGTTTCTATATTCTTATAAAATGTATTTAGTATACTCATTCCAATGGGTTGAATCTCTGTTTAAAGAAAATGGATAATTTCTGAATAGGAGGAATTATAATATCAATAAAAAATAATAATAAAGTAATGGGTAAACCATTGTTACCGTGCAAAGCAGAGAGCAGGCGGCGCTAGTTAGAGATTTCCGAATAATGAAGAATGGCGAGCGAAACCACCAAGCTGAAAATGTGACTAACGCATGCGCCTCAAGATCCTCCCGACCTGAAGACTCTTACCTATCGTCGTCGTCGTCGTCTTCGCTGTCGTCACACGATATGAATAATATCAACCTGTTTGGCTCAGCCGGATAGAACGAGAGCAAGAAAGAGACCACTCTCCGTTCTTCCTCGCATTTCTCGTACTTTTGGGTTATTTTTATTCCCAGATTGGACCTTCCGCCGTGTGGACATGGTGGTACACATTATTGGCTTGGCTTGGATTTTGGTATATGTTACTCGCAATTAAAATAAACGACTACATGAAAATGAAAATAAAATCGATCTGGATTTCAAATCGCGGCGCCGCCTGCGCTCCGTCCCCCCTCCTATAAGTTGGCAGCAATAACGAGTTGCTAAATTTAGCACGGGCAATTTTGGAAACTAGATTAATGGCTGCGTTCGGATCCAGTGTGGATTTCTCAATGAAATATCAACTGCCCAAGTGGGAGGTCAGTTATTTCGGTTTCACCTGTCTTCGATTCCAAGTCGATTAGCGTAGGCGAGAGTGGTTGTCAATATTCATTTGCGTGTTGTGGAAGTCCTGAACCATTGCATCGGCAGAAGGTCATCGAAAAAGAGCACGAAACGAGGTACGCACTTTGCCACACAAATCTGAGTCACAGGCAAGACGATAGGTGGTTCAAGATCATAATAACGAACAGAGTCGTGCCGGCGTTTGTCCGTAGGTCGGAGTAACAAAACATCTTTATGACTTTACATAAGATTCAAAGGCACAATCCACCGATGCCGTCGTAATAATGCTAAGAAGCGTGGTTATTTGTTTTAATAATGATCCACTCTCGCGGCTGGTTGCGGTCAGTCGTCGAGGTGCCAGCATTAAAACTACACTCGCTAGTGGCTTCTTCGCTCGAGCTGACAGTTTCCACACAGGAAAGCGACGACGGCTTTCTTAGGATGCTTCTCCCAGGGGGTAAGAAACGCATTGAAGTGGTTGGTCGAAAATATTTTCATATGCCAATAAAACCTAGCGGTAAATAATCCCAGAAGACATAAGCCATGGTCGTAAACATTTTTGTGTTTTGAAAAATCTATTTGGAGATTGTCAACTTGGGTGGCTTCATGAAACGTGGATTTTTTTGCCCGATGCATTTCATGATGAGCATCAATCATATTGTTCACTCTGTATCAGCGTAAAAAACCGTGCGCCTCCACCTTCGAGACAATTTACAACCACCTCAATCTCACACACATTTCGTCTGACCCACTCTCCGAATGCAATTTACTCCCAAAACAAATCTTTACACAAACACAAACAAACAACAACTTTCGGTTGTTCCACTTCCCATCATCGGTGCGCGGTGCGGATCGGTGAACCAATTTACCGCCAACTTGACATTTAGCGTCTAGGCAAAGGAATTCCCCCGTGCGAACCAACCGACCATCATCCATCCAGCCAGTCAGCCTCTCTGGCCGGAGTGTCTACGGATGGCGAGAAGAAAAATGGTCCCTCGGCGCTTGCTTTTCCGCGCTTTTCGCCCCAAAACAAGAAAATCATCGCAATATATAATTTTTCGATAGATTTATGCTTCAACTCGGAGGGAACGGGTTCCGGCCTGTGTCGAGCCAGTCTCCTCCGTGCATTGCGTTTCACTTTGGTGGCGACGGGCGGCATATGAGATGAAAAATATTTTCTTTCGGTTCGTCGAGAATCTTCTTCTTCTGTTCTCTTTGAGTTTGTGAATGCGTTTTTGATTTATCCATTGGATACTTTTTAGTTAAAATTTTCAGCTAAAGACTGTGGTCGAAACAAAATGAGAAACAATTATTAGGTTGTTAATTTTTAGCGTGCATGTAATTGATTATTTTGACAGTAACAAAATGGTGTCCCAAATAAAATTGCATCACGGAAAAAACGCTGTCGAAAATTACATATTGGGTATTTCTCTTGAAAATTTGGGTAGAAGTAGTTTAGAGTGTTTTTGTTGTTGTTTTATTGTTATCGCTGTCAGTTTTTTGAACATTGGAAAAAATGACGTCACCCAAAAAGCAACGCCGCGAATTGAAAAATCCTCAATTCTCTCATCAGGACATCGAAAAACAACTCGGAATTGTGCAGTCAACAGTGAGTCATGCGATTGAACTTTATTACGAAAGTCTGAGCATAGAATGGAAGGAGAAATGCCGTCAGAATGGATGTTCTATCAATGATCAGGATCACAAGCGTGTCGTGAAAGCGTCTAAGTGGGCTCTCAATGCTTCGGTTAGGGATGTAGCCAAAAGTAGAATCTGTCCAAGTCTTTCGTTCAGAGAGTCAACGACTGGGAGGGACTGCATTCGTACAAAGCGCAGATGGCTCCAAATCGTGACGAACGGCAAAATACGGTGAGAAAGTCACGGGCACGGAAACTGTACACCCTGATGCTGACGAAGGCTCATTTTTTCATCATGGATGATGAAACTTCCGTCAAGGCAGATTTCCGGCAGCTTCCGGGGCTACTGTTCTTCACCGCCCAGCTTTAGCTTGATGTTCCGTAGGAAGTAAGGAAGCCGAAACTTTCAAAGTTTGCTCAGAAATACATGATTTGGAAAGCGATCTGCTCATGTGGCAAACGAAGTGCATTGTTCGTGACTACCGGGACTGCAAATGGGAGATCTACATCAAGGAGTGTCTACAGAACCGTCCGCTTCCTATGTTGACGCAACACGAGGGTCTTGCGATCTTCTGGCCGGATCTAGCTTCGTGCTACTATTCAAATGTTGTCTTGGAGTGGTACGAAGCCAACAGGGTCACTTTTGTACCCAAGGACATGAGCCCCCACAACGCGCTGAAACCAAGACCCATCGAAAAATACTGGGCTATTATGAAGCAGGCACTACGGAAGCATCCCACGGAGGTCAAAACTGAGGAAGACATGAAGAAAAAGTGAGTTTTCGTACAGAAGAAGCTTCAGCCAGATCTCTCTTCTGGACTTCCACACCTCCATGTGTTTTAGAGCAGACTTGGGCCATAACATACTCCAGACAGAGAAGTACATAGGGTTCAGGCCCGGCTAATTCGCCGGCCACTCCTACCTCTTAATGAACCCTTAAAAATGTTCAGCAATCCAGAGTTGCGGTTTCATTGCTCCGTGAGCCGGGGCGAGTACTGTTGGAAAACCCAATCCCAGGAACCAAAATGACGCCATATCCACGGCTTGCCGGTGTTCTAAAGAACTAGTTTCCGTTGTGTATTTCGGTTGATCCTTACTCATCCAGGGACAAAAATCAGAGGAGTTTGGCCATCACGGGTTTTTCCAGCCCAAACTATCACTGATGCTGGTTTCTGTGGCCTTGGGCAACCAAACCAAAGTGACGATTTTCTTACGGTCGACGATTTTCTACCGTCATCTGTTCAGATTTATCACCCATCACAGTGTGCTCAACAGATGGCGCAGGTGTATTAGCGACGATGATTTGGAGTAGTGCAAAATATTCAAATAAATGGAGATGGGTTCATATAAAAATATGAGCATTTTCATTAAATGTAAGTAATTATTGATGCAACTGATCGTAAATTATACAGAAAAATGCAAAACGTATATACTCTCCGCTTCAAGTTGGTCCAGAACTTCTCACTTGGGCGGAGCGATTGCACGTTGGGAGGTTTGGCATGCTTGGGCACCACCGGAACAATCTGAGAGGCTGCCGTGTTTACCGCGTCCCAGGTGCCTTGTTCTTGGCACATGCTGAGGACAAGATTATTCTGGGTCGTGCCCCGACCGCTGACGGCCATAATGGCGTTCTTCGCGTCTTTGAAGCACACATGTTCTGCAGTTTCATCCGCTTCTGCGCATGCTGGACATGCGGAGGACTCGGCGTACCCGTACTTTTGCAGATACTGTCTAAAACAGCCGTTTTGCAGATACTGTCTAAAGCAGATAGTCCCCCAACGATCACCTGCAGCTTTGGGGAATGCTCGGTTGGATGCGCCTATCCTCTGGTTTTGGCCATTACTACACGTAAGGCGTCACTCCACGGATTTGTATTGGTCTTCTGACACAGACCCTCGATGCAGGCTCGCTTGCTGGCCTTTATCTCCCTCTTCAACGTGGCCTTCGCGGTGATTAGCGCCCCTCTACGCTCAATTCTCTCGGCGTCTGACCGTGTTTTTGCATCCTCCGTCTTGCGTGTATGCATGCTCTTCGGAGGTCGGCGATCGACTACGTCCACAAATACACCGGCGATCTTCCATTCCTCGGTTTGACTTTCCTCGGAATGGTCACATCACACGCTCGTGTAAGTGTCATAACGAATTGTTCGCTGCAAGGTTCCTTGGTTTTGCGTAAGTTTCGTTCCCTCTCAAGCGCCTCTTTTAAAGTCTTCAGCAATAACAGCCAAGTGGTCGCTTTGGGTGTAGCCATCATCCCCTTTCCAATTGCTAAGCAGCCCAGGGCTGCTAAATGTTATATCGCTGATTGATTCCGCTCCGTTTCTAGGTAGGTACTCTTGGTACCCACGTTGGTTAGGTCCATATTGAGGCTAGCCAAGGTGTCCAGATGAATCTGGCCCCTGGGGTTGGTAAGGCGGCTTTCCCACTCAAGCACCCATTATCAACGGGTTCAGGCCAGTTATCTCAATTGTCATCCGATCAGGCATATGAGAAAACTGTTCGAACGATCTTCTTGGCGGTGCGTAGCAGCTGCAGAAGAACACTCCATTCACTTTTACAACCACGAAGCCTTCGTTTGTGGTAGACACAATCTCCTGAACCGGTTTCTTACCCGTCGTCCTTAATGCCGCCATATTAGATCTGTCCGTAGCCCAGTTTCCGTTGTGATGCGGTATGGGTCGGAAATTATGGCGATATCCGATGCCGACTCGTGAACTGTCTGACACAGCAGTTGCTGGGCGGCCTCACAATGGTTCAGGTTTAGTTGGGGTAACTGCATTACGGTTGGCTCGTTGGTAATCCCTTAGCAGCCGGGCACTTGCCCCCCTCCCTCCATGACGTGCATACCATCCGGTTTCCCTGCGCACATCAAGCATTTGGGGGGACCTTTGCAATCCCGCGCCTTGTGACTAGTGCTGCCACACCTTCTGCACATGTTGGCTGGCTGCTTGTACGCTTAGTGGGCATACAGAACCATCCCACCTTCACCTTCGCCACTTTCAACGCCGCGTCCGCGTCGACTGCCGCTACCTTCATGGTTGCAACTTGGGTCCCAAGTGGACCCTTCCTCAGACGTATGTCTACCGCTGCAACCTCGACCTTGCACTGTTCCTTTAGTGCAGTGGAGATCTCGTCTGCCTCGGTGATCTCATCCAGGTTCCTAGACTGCGAGACGAGGGCGCGCACCTCCACACCCTCACCTGAGGCCTGCTTTGCAAGGTCTCTGTACATACGCCGGGCCCTCTAGCGTTGTCGCCTTCTTTAGCTCTAGGAGCATCTCGCCGGTGCGGGTACGGCGTATACTCCGCACGTCGGCGCCTAAACCTGCCAGTTTAGCGTCTCCGCGCATCGCTTTCAAGACCTCCGAGTTCTTAGACGCGTCAGTCTTGACGATGAGGGCCTCTCTGCGGTTATGCTTGCGAGCCACCTGTCGCTTATTGTTTTCTTTTTTCGTCCTACTTCCCTTTTTTCGGACCTTATTCCAGTGGCTTTCCCTGCCACGCCTGGGGTCGTCGCTCGTCCCCCTCTTGGCACCAGCGTCTGCCTCCGTGCTGGTTATAGCTGTCGTGGTTGGGGCCCCGTCGTTCGGGCCCCCTTTGGCGCTTGAGACAACTCTCGAGCTGGGTGTCGCGCCTTTCGCGCTGGGCTTGGCGCCGGGGCCTCTTTCTTTTCGGGCAGCCGAAACTGGTCGCGAGGATGGACCCTCGGACCCCGCCGCCACGTTCGCATAGGTTGGCTTCCCTCCTGGGGCATCCGACACGATACGCTTCTTTGAAGCGCCAGGTGCCGTTTCGCCCGGGGACTGCCTAGCCCGCTTGGAGGTCCCTGCCCCCATGGATAGGGTGGACTCTCCGACAGAGACGGCTGCATCCGTCTGAGTCTGCTTCGAGGCTATGTTCCTTGTCCTTTCCGTAGCTGCTAGCCTTGCCAACTCTTTGGCACTTTGCTCTTGCTTGGCCTCCAGCTCTTCCCTCTCCTTGCATGCAGCCTGCACTGTCATGCGTAGCCTCAGAAGGCTCAATTTGAGGTCCTTCGCAATATTGTTACGCGTCGACGTGAAGTCGATAATCGCGTCCAATTGCTCGAGACACCTCCATCACCTTAGGAAGGGTTTCCGCATCCTATCCATGGCCCGGATGAGTCCTGGCCCATCCATGACCACACCTAGCTTGGTGACACCTGCCTGCCGTAGCACTACCGCACGTGTTGCTCACGCCTGATTCCACCATTCTGCGTGGTGGAGAACTCACCAGGCCGCCTTTAGCGAACGGATTCGCTTTATCCTTCTCCTGGGGTTTCTTCGTTTCCTCCATGTTGTTGGGTCCCCCCTCCAGCCGCTATCCAAGCCCACGTGGAGTAGTCGCTATTGTGATCCCATGGTTGTCTTTGCAAGCAGGGAGGCCATGCGAGGGTTGACACGGCCCTTCATGGGGAACCGTGTTCAGAGCCGGATCAGCGTAAGACAGGTATAGGGTCATCTGAGCCTACTCCCGCCCGACTGGCGAGGTCGGGCGGTGGAGAATGGAACGTACTGGAGGCCTGCCAAGGTTTTAACAGGACGGAGACGACCTGTGCCGCGGGAGCCTCGCCATTTCCTATCGGTATCACCCGGTAGTACTGAGCGAGACGATACAGCCGCCAGCCCGAATGCAACGGTACCACTAGTTATTCCTTTCGCAGCCAGTTGCCATAATTGGGGTTTTACTGGCATCCGCCCCAATGCGTCGTAGGACGCTTCCTCCGTAGTTCGTTTAGCCGTTAAGGGTAGCTTAACGTTTCCAAGGTGCACCGCGGGGAGGCGAACTACCTTCACACCTCATGCGTATATGTGTATGTATGAATGTGTGTGCACGTGTATGCGTGAATGCTTGTATGTATGTATGAATGCGTGTATGTGAGAATATACGTATGAATTGTTGTATATATGTACGTATGCATGTGTATATGTATATGTGCGCATATGCACATACATATACAGAATAACAGTGTGATTCGATTCTTTGAGGTTTTGAACCCAGATGCCGGACGTTCAGTTAAAGCTACAGGGTGCGGCAGAAAATAATGCGAAAATTTGTTCTTTTTCTTTCAAATTCCATTTTCAGCTCATTCAAGCAATAATATCAACATTTCCGAATGCAGTTATCTTTATAAAGTCCTTTTAAACAAATTTATTCAATGTGTCCTCCATTTTCATTAATAACATCCTCGAGCCGACGCCGGAAGCCAGAACATGCCATTCGGACGTAGTCCTCCAACATTGACTGCCATGTGCGTGTTATGGTTGACTTCAGGGTTTTCACACTATAGTGTGATGTTTTGTAGGCTCGCGCTACAACATATGTTCAAACCGAATAATCCAACGGATTAAGATCTGGACTGCTAGGGGGTCACAAATCCTTCGGCCAAAACTTCATGTTATCGTTCAACCATTGTTGGGTTCGATTAGACGTGTGACACGGTGCTCCATCCTGCTGTATGACAACGTTTTGGTCCTCGGAGAAGTTGGCCTTCACCCAGGGAAGCACTTGGGCCTTTGAAATACCAATATACACTTCGGTATTGATTTTAACTCCAGCATCAATGAAAACAGCCGGCATTTTGAAACCGTTGGATGCCAACAAGCCAACATCATGACACCAGCCGGATGTTTGGTTTGAAAGTTGAATTTCACTTTTTCCGGGACGGTCTCCGTTTTCTACAGTGAAATGAACCGGTCCGTGCGGTTGTTGGCCACAGCATCGATGCTGAAAAGCCTCAGGAACAGGAATTATCATTTTTTCCTTCATCAACAAGAAAAGCAATCTCTTGGAACGAGTCACTCGTAGTTCCTTAATCCGGTCCGTAATCAAAAGGCGTTTCACTCTGGCTCTGGAAGATGCATGCAGGTCTTCTTTGATGATTCTCCGCATGGATTTCGCATGGAACGCACCGGATTGCGAGCAATTTACCACTGTTCGATTTGATCACGTTTGGCGTGCGTGCAAAGCGCGGACGTCCGCTTCCCGGTGCGTAAGCTTGTATTACACTGTTTGTAAAAGACAAATATTTGGCAGGCAGCTAGACAGCTGACAGATATCATAGATGTTTGTCAGATGCCTATCTGCCTATGACAAATATTTGGCTATTGGACAAACAGTGTAATACAAGCTTTAGGACCATCCTGCAGGGACTTTTTCATGCGGTAAACTGTTGCCAAATGGCACCCTACCACCTTGGCAATCTCTTTCGGCTTCTTCTGGGCGAGCAACAAACTGGTGATCACTTCTTTCGCAAACATTTTGACAAATTTTCAATAAATCAAATAGAATGTTTGGATGCAGCACTTGAAAGTAAACATAAAAAATACACTTTTGACAGAAATTAGTCACTAGCTACACAAATTTACCCAATACTAAAGTTTGAACATTTTGCATTATTTTCTGCCGCACCCTGTAATCAAGTAATTTAATAAGAAAAATCGTTTATTACTCACTAACGGTAAGAGACATCGGCATGATTTATACGTCAAAACTTTTATCTTTAAAAGTTTTAAAATCATCTGAAGACAACGTTGTTAGAAATTTGAAATAAAAAAGTAAGAGCGAAAACCTTTTCTTTCAGTAGGGACACCCTAAATTATCTACGGAAAACTGTCTTGAAGAAAGTTTTTACTTCTGATATTAATGATGAGTAATGAGTTTTCAGTTAGTTGCGCTTGTCAGAACTTGTAGATTTTGTTTGACATACGATAGAGACAATTTCAGCACACCAACTTTTATTGTTCTAGAATCAATGGTTAGACAACTTTACTGAAAAAATTTAAATAAAAAGTGAAGGTAAAATAACTGATTTTTATAGGGACACCCTAAGCTAAGTAGGAAAAACTATAATTTGGTCATATCAAAAGTGTACAGACAAAAATATGCCATCAAAGTTGCCTGCAATTATTTATTCTACGACTTTTTTGAAAAATATATGCCTTTATTTCTGCAAATAAAAAAGTTAGATTTTTTATTTCTCTGGAAATTAGAACCACCCTAGGTTTCAGTCACACCAAAAGAAGCGCCTTGTTATTAGAAACAATTTTGTCGAAGACAAGTTTTGCTCCAGAACTTCAAACTTTGTCTGAAAATGTATCTTTCCAGCTAAATTCGCATTCTGGACCACCGTTCATTTGTACGCATTGTCCAGTCATTTACCAACCAAACATGAGAATTATCCAGGTAACTTAAACACAAAATGTGTATTTCTCAGGTCAGAGCATGTTCTGATAGAAGTTTGAACATCATTTCAATCAAGAAAAAAATCATTCCGAAATAACAACCATAAACGTGATAGTTCTATATTGAATTTTCATTCATGTAGTTGCAAGCGTACACACTGAGAAAATTTTACATTATTCAGTAATTTTTTACCGGACTTTCAACAACTGAACGTTCGGTAGTCCGATTTACCGGATTTCTGTAAAAAAAATTACCGGAAAAGTGTAAAATTTTACCGAAATTTGTTAAATTGGATTACCGAACGTTCAGCTGTTGAAAGTTCGGCCAACAAATATCGAATACACAAAAGTTTTTTTTTTTGCACGGGGGATAAGGAGTGTATCGAAAAGTAGTTATAAACATTCGATGCGTTATTACGCATAAACTACTGTATATATTTTAGCGTGTAGCGCACCATTTGCTTTGTTTACATGTCAAAAATGATTATTCGGTTCATTCATTTCCGTTGAGTAAGTTGTATTCAAAATGTCGCGAATTGAATTTGAGACTAAAAGAAAATTCTGCACACTTGGTGCACCGAAAAGGGTGTTACTTACAACCAGATTGCGAAAAGAGTAAATGTTCACCCGGCAAGTGTAAAACGCATCATCGAAAAGTTTGGTAAGGAGTGCTCCCTCAAGATTTACCAAGAAGTGGCCGGAAACCCGGCTCCAGCAACCCGATTTGGACCAAAAAGTTGTGGATTATATTAAACGGAACAAATCTGCCTCTACTCGCGATCTAGCCAAGAAGTTCAGGACCAGCATCGGAATGATTCAACGAATCAAGCGCAGGAATGACTTGAAGACGTACAAAAAGCAGAAAGTGCCCAAACAAACTCCGGAACAAAAGTCTCGTGCCAAAACCAGGGCTCGAAAGCTGTACAGCTGCATTTTGGACAATGTCGACCAGTGCATTTTGATGGATGACGAAACATACGTTAAAGAAGATTCAAGAACGCTACCGGGGCCGCAGTTTTATACTAAATCTGTTGGGGAACGTGTGCCAACCTGCAGATACGACTGTTGCGATGGAGAAATTCGGTCAGAAGGTGCTCATTTGGCAAGCTATTTGCACATGTGGCTTGCGTTCTTCAATTTTCTATACAAAAGGAACTATAAATGCTGAGATTTATCAAAAGGAATGTTTGAAGAACAGGTTGCTACCATTGTATAGAAAGCACCAGTCCCCTCTCTCTTCTGGCCAGATTTGGCATCGGCACATTACGCCAAATCCACTCTACAGTGGCTGACGGAGAATAACATCAAGTTCGTAGAAAAAGACATCAACCCACCAAACTGTCCCCAGTTGCGACCGATCGAACGCTATTGGGCAATAGTCAAGCGTATATTTAAGAAGGATGGTACAGTGTCCCAAAACATGACCGATTTTAAGAAAAATTGGGCAGCGGCATCCAGGAAGTGCACAAAGGTCACTGTGCAGTATTTGATGGCAGGTGTCAAATCAAAGGTACGGGCATTCTACAGAAATGAACATGATGACTAGTTTTTCCGTTTGGATCTTTTGTAAACATGTTAAGCTATAATAAACTGAAATAGTATGTTAATTTTAACCATGTTTTCATGCCTATTTTATTATTTGGAAGTTTATAACTACTTTTCGATACACTCCTTACATTCCACTTTTAGCATGGAACCGTGTAAAAAAATACTAAATATAGTTGATAAATTCACATGCTTAAACATTTTTTTTATTGCTTCGATTTTGTTTGTATGCGTTATCTTTCCATGCAATGGTTAAAAGACAGTTTTAAAAATTTAGAGATTTACACCAAAAATTGTGAATATTTTGAAAAACTGTTATATGATTATTTTTGGCCCAAAACGTAAAATATGATTCGAAAGAGGTCGATAAGTTGTTCCGTTCTGGTGTTATCGCCGAAAACAAACCGTGTAAAAAAATCTCAGTGTATTGTTAAATTTTCTTAGTGTGACAAATAAATAAGAGAATAACTTTTGGATATTTTTCACTTTTTTCCACCATTCGTTGTAATGTTTTGAAAAAAGTTAGTTTTGCAAATAAATGAAGGAAGTTGTTTTTGGGCCTCTATAACACGGAAAAAAAAATTATGTTGCGACTATAAACAAAACTACCATTTAAGAACCAATATATCGTGTTGCTATGGAATAACTTTGGCACGTTCGAACCTTCCAATTTTGCAATACTGAGGGAATCAATCAGTCTAGAAGACCGCAGCGCTAAGTCCGATAAGAATAGGACAGCTGAGACAGAATGTTGCACATATGTAACACCAGAAGCGATTGCACCACCCGTTACATCCTTCCTTCCCCCCCCTTCCGAGCCCGACGACCGGAACGCATGACAACGAATGTGGACGCGACTGACATTAGGGAAAGAGTGAGAATGAGAGCGTGAGAGAGCGATTGCCCCGTCCGACCGACCGTGTTGCGCGAGTAGTGGCGCGCGGATTTTGGCGGTCCGCACACTGTCCGCACCCCCAACTGCCGCTGCTAGACTTACTGACCGACCGTCCGACCCGACCCGACTGACTGCCGGTGCTGCGCGCCCGTTGGGTATTTTTAGTTCACTCAGTGGTGCTTTCGAGTCAAGGCGGTGGTGCGGTTCGCGCGTGTGGTTCGATCGAAGCAAGCCTCTCTTGTTGGGACCGTTTTCTGGGGACTGTCCGTCTGCGAACGACCTCCACGGATCTTTTCGTTATCGCTCTTGGTTCGATCTGGTGGTGCGCGCGGGTGCGTGAGGAAGTTCAGCCAATTGATTGGCAATCGATTGCAGGCAGACGAGTTCGAATCGTTCCTTCCCTTTGGGGTGTTTTGTTTGTTTTGTTTTTCGATCTGGGGTTGTAAACAATCGTTTTCGCTACAAAGTGGATTGCAGTGAAATGAATCATATTCGGTTTTTTGTTGTTGGGGGAGCTGTGGAAAACGAAACTCGTGATCGTTGGGTTTTTCTTTTTTTTTCTTTTTTTTTTCGAAACTAGAAATGGAGGAAAAAATACCCGTCTAGTCGAGCGTGGTGAAATAGAGTGAAATTTTATTTTTAATGAGGAACGGGTTGTTTTTCATTTTCTTCGCTGGGGAAAATCAGGGGAAAAGTGCGTGTGTTTGATTCGCTAGAGAGTGTGCCCACCTGTGCCAAAGCAGGTGGGAGAACGAAACAGCCGAGGAGAGAGAGAAAGTGTGAGCGCAGCGCCACGGGCGACTAGATTGCGCGTTAGGATTAAATGACATTTATAGTGTGCCTTGGAAGAAGAATATTGACGATAGGGTTGCCAACTTCGTTCGCCAACGTGGTGTAAATGCCACAAATGCTCGCTCAAACCATTACCCGAAGAATGTGCCATTTATTTCCGATTTTTCTCTTCCTGCAGGAAAGACATCGCTAACAGATGGATTCAAATTACCACACGTCGGAATCGAAAGGAGCAATGAAACCAGTGAGCGAGTGAACAAGAAGAACAAGAAGCGAGAGCTAGACTAAATTTAAACCCTCTCGCTCGTAGCAGTTTGTGACACGGCAGCCGCGTGAATCACGGTGTGAGTGTGTTTGTGTTGACGGCGAAAAAGTCACAGAAACGGGTGCGGGAAAAGCAGACGAAGAAAATAGTTGAAATCCATCTAAGAATAGTCTATTTGGCCACTTCTAGGCAAGATGAAATTATAATGGCAAAAATATATTGAAATTTCTAATTTTTTTCTACCCGCTGGGCCTATTTGAGGAAGAAGAAAATTCGTTGGCCACCGGACCGCGTTGTGTACGTCGAAGGAGGAAGATTGTGTTAGCGATGTGTTTATTTTTAGTAGTCGATCACACATTTTTTCCGTGTAGAATCTGAGAAAATACGAGCAAGGAAGAGAAAGAGAGCACAAGTGTGACAAGTGTGTGTGTTTTACCTTGGAGCTCCGCATGCAACTCAGAGAAAAAAAGTAATTCAATATCTTTCACAGAGCCACCAGTCCGTCGAAGTTCGTTGATCAATAGTGAAAATCCAAAAGAGAAAGAAAAAAAAATCAAAACAAAAGAGAGTGAGTGAACCGTCTAACGAAGATCGCCCAGTTTTGGCAAAATACCGCCAGAAAGCGCCACCTGTGAGTGCGTGTGTGTGTTTTGATCCGTCATCGTGCTCGGGACTCCTCACGTGGAATCCACTATGGGATCGTTCGGATCCCTCTACGATAATCCGGAAAACAACGGATCCAACAGCCGCAGTTAGCAGCGTTTCAGTAGCTGGTTCGTCACAATCGCGCTACAACGAAATTTTCAGCACAACTAGTCTTAAACCGTCTTAAACAATCACAAAACAATCTGCAAAACTGACAAAATCGTTGTGAACGAACCGTTCTCCAAAAAAACTTTCGCGCGTCTTTGCACTCTCTCCAGTACTCTTGGTCTCCGTGTTTCCAGGCCGATCGTCCGACCGATTGACCACCTTGCAAACTGTTTTTTCCTGACATCTTTGTCGCTACCGAAAAACGTCTGCAGCGCGGCTCTTGCCACCTCGGAACTCATCATCGAACTGCCACCAGAAGTCCACAAGGACGACGACTCGGAATTCTTTTCGATTGCGTAAAACCCTCAGCTCTTTCCATCCGTAGAGCAGTAGAGTAGTTGTTTGGCACTCAAGCATCCATCGAAGCACCTGCATTTAAACAATCCATATCACCCTGCACGGATCCTCCTTATCCTTTCGCAAACTTAACAATTCGGTGGCTGGTTTTGGTAGTAGCGCTTCCAGTAGTAGTCTATTAGTTCCACTGTCTGTCCTAACACCTCTATTGTTGTGTTCATTGTGATCTTACTGCTCTCCCTAACCGCTAGGAGGGTGGTTCGTGATCCGCCAACAAGCTTGGTACAAATAACTTCAAACACCCAGACCAGTTAGAACCAAAAAAAACAAAACGATTCGGCGAACTCCAGCACTCTAACAAATCTGCACCATGGCAACGGGTTTCAGCGTCCGCAGATCATTGGTATACGGCTTGGCGTCCTCCTCGTGATCGCATTATCAGCGGCAACAGCGTCAGTAAATAATGGTGGCAGTAGCGGCACCCTGACGAATCAGTCGGTTCAAGCGGCTGCACTTCCCGGCAGGGCGCCATATTAAGGACGATACTACGTGCGAGGCCGGGTTACTCCTGAAGGTGTGGGAACCGCAGGAGAACCTGACCACAGGGGACCGTATCGCTCGCGGTATGGTGTACTTTCTCGCGCTACTTATCTGTTCATCGGTGTGTCGATCGTAAGTGACCGGTTTATGGCTGCTATTGAAGTTATAACATCGAAGGAGAAGGAGGTCCGGGTGAAGAAACCGGGCGGCGAAGAACAAATCGTCGTCGTCCGCGTTTGGAACGAGACGGTTGCCAATCTTACCCTGATGGCACTCGGCTCGAGCGCACCTGAGATTCTGTTGTCAATCAGTTGAAATTGTAGCGAAGAACTTTAATGCAGGTGACTTGGGTCCCGGTAACCATTGTCGGTTCCGCTGCTCATAATCTCTTCGTTATCATCGCAATTTTGCGTCCTGGTTATACCCGATGGGGAGGATACGAAAAATCAAACATCTCCGTGTATTCTTCGTAACAGCGACCTGGTCGGTATTTGCATACATTTGGCTTTACCTCATCCTAGCACAGATAACCCCTGGTCGTGTAGATGTTTGGAAGGTTTCCTCACGTTTTTGTTTTTCCCTGCTACCGTAGTGACGGCCTACATCGCTGATCGGAGACTACCGATCTACAAGTACATTGGCAAGCAGTACCGCATGAACAAGCTGTGGCGTCATCGTCCAGGTAGAGGCCGAGTCGGCGCTTGAGATGAATAATCGGGACGAGAAATTGAATACTATCGATGAGAACGGTGGCATTACCGAGGAGGTCCGCTGATTTCGAAGAGTCTCGCCGCGATTACATTTCCACTTTGAAGGACTTGCGAAAGAAATATCCCCAACATGATCTCGAACAGCTTGAGATAATGGCTCAAGAACAGCTAATGAATAAGGGACCCAAGTCGCGTGCATTCTATCGCATCCAAGCAACACGCAAGATGATGGGCAGTGGTAACATCATGCGAAAGATCTCCGAACGAGCGCAGTCCGATCTGAGTGAGGTCAAGGCCGAACTGCAGCGCGTAGACGTCGACGAAGCGATTGAAGAGGACGCCATCTGCAAGGTGTTCTTCGAGCCCGGTCACTATACGGTCATGGAATCGGTCGGTGCGTTCGATGTGCGCGTTGTCCGTCGCGGTGATTTGTCTTCCACGGTTACGGTCGATTACGAAACGGAGGACGGTTCTGCCGAGGCCGGTTCGGATTATATCGGCAAGAAGGGCACTCTCACGTTCGCCCCGGGAGTTGACGAGCAGCGCTTCCAGATTGAAGTGATCGACGACGACGTGTTCGAGCAGGATGAGCACTTCTACATCCGGTTGAGCAATGTTTCCGATCCGGCCACGCTGTCGACGCCGAAGGTCGCCACCGTGATGATCCTGGACGACGATCACTCCGGTATCTTTGCGCTGGCTAGCAAGGATCACGAGCTCGTTGAATCGGTTGGTATGTACGAGCTGAAGGTGCAACGCTACAGTGGTGCCCGCGGTAAGGTGCGTGTTCCGTACTGGACCGAGGACGGTACCGGCAAGGCCGGCAAGGATTACGAGGAGCAACGAGGCGAGCTGGTCTTCGAGAACAATGAAATTGAGTGAGTACTACTATCGTTGTTTATATTGATTTTGAAAGTGTATTTTAGGTTGATTTAGGTTGAAATTGGTATCAGAGATTTCCGCTCTGATTCTAACGCGATGATAATATTTATCATAAAGAGGGGCTACTTAAACGTTCCCGTAGGAGCCGATTGTGTTTCAAAAATGCACTTTTTTTAAGTCAATGCAAATTTCCTTAAATTGAACGATAACTGGAGCAAAGGGCGGACACGAAATTATTGCAACACAGTAAATTTGCTATAAATTTTCATGTTATTTTCAGATAAAAATGAAATTTACAGGACAGTGTTATACATGTTTTAAGCTCAGTTCACTAACATTGGATCAATTATTGGAGGATTCGAATCTTACTCTCCTTACACCAAAAGAAGGGTATTAAGATCGCTTGAAAACTCGAGTTTATATCCGAGGCCCGGAGGGTCGGGTGTCATATACCATTCGACTCATCTCTCTCTCCCTTTCTCTCTCTTTCTCACTATCTCTCTCTCTCTCTCTGGTTCTCTGGTTCTCTTGGTTCAATTTGCTTGACTACTTCTCTAGTTATGCAGACATTTTGGTTTGTTCTGTATGAGAGCCATCTCGCACCTTCAAGAGAGAGAAGGAGTCTCAAACAATCATAAAAAACTGCCTCAGTCTCAAAAGTTCCTGCATAAAAAATTTCACGCCGATCGGTTCAGAATTTTACGAGACTTAAATGGTCAAACAGACAAACAGACAGAAATTTATTAACCTCCAAAAACCACCAAAATTGCCAAAATTCAGGTTCCATTTGTTTGAGCCCCCCTTTTTCAAGAAAGGTGAACGGTCTTGAACTGCCCTTAAAACATCTCTTACCTCCATCAATTTCCACATGCCAAATTTGGTTTTATTTGCCTCATTTGCTCTCGAGTTATGCTAAAAGTTCGGTTTAATTTATATGAGAGTCCCCCCATCCAGAAGACAGAGTGTTCTTAAACCACCACAGAAATATTTCTCTCCTTAAAAAAACTTCTACATGCTGAATTTGGTTCCATACCTTTGATTAATTCTCGAATTATGTAGAAATTTGTATTTCATTTGTATGGAAGCCCCCTTTCAGAAAGAGAAGGTGTAAGAAACATATATCCTTAAAAACCTCCACATGCTAAATTTGTTTCCTTTTGCTTGATTAGTTTTCGAGTTATGCAAAAACTTGTGTTTCATTTGTATGAGAGCCCCCTCTTTGAGAGAACGGAGAGGTCTCAAAACACAATATAATCATTCCTTGCCTTCAAAAACCTCCCCATGTCAAATACGGTTCCGCTAACTTGATAAGTTCTCGAGTTATTCAAAAATTTGTGTGTCATTTGTATGGGAGGCCCATTTTCTGAAAGAGGAGGGGCCTCGAGACACCTTAGAAACCATTCTTCTTTTTCAAAAACCTCCACTTGTCAAATGTGGTCCTATTTACTTGATAAGTTCTCGAGTTATGCAGAAATGTGCGTTTCATTTGAATGGGAGCCCCTCCCTTTCAAAGGACGAAGGGGTCTCAAACCACCATAGAAACATTTCTCTCTTCCAAAAACATCCACCAGCCAAATTTGGTTCCATATGCTTGATAAGTTCTCGAGTTATGCAGAAATTTGTGTATCATTTATATGGGAGACTCCCACTAAAATGAGAGCGGAGGGGTTCCAGGCCACCATAAAAAAATTCTTGCCATAATTGCAGAAGTTGGTTCCATTTACTTGGTTAGGTTGGTTGGTTTACTCGAGTAATGCAGAAACTTGTATTTAATTTATATGGGAACCCTCCCCTCCACCCCCCCCCCCTTTCAAAGAGCAGAGGGGTCTTGGACCATAGTAGAAGTATTCCTTGCCTTCAAAATCCCACATGCCAAATTTGTTTCCATTTACTTTGTTAATTCTCGAGTTTTGCGGATATAAGCCACCTCTTCTAGAGATGGGAGTGGTCTCGAACCGCAATGGAAACATTTCTTGCCATCAAAAACCTCTACTTGCCGAATTCGGTTCCATTTGCATGCTTAATTCTGGATTTATGCAGAATTTGGTGTTTCATTTGTATGGGACCCCCCTCCCCCTTTAAAAGACGGCAAGGGTCTCGAATCACAGTAGAAACATTTCTTGCCTTCAAAATCCCCATATGCCAAATGTGGTTTCATTTACCTTATTAATTCTCGAGTTATGCTGAAATTTCAGTTTCATTTGTATGAGAACCTCCTCTTCTAGAAGGGGGAGGGGTCTCAAACCACCATAGTCACATTTTTTGCCATTAACAACTGCCATTTGCTAAATTTGGTTTCCTTGATTAGTTCTTGAGTGATGCAGAAATTTATGTTTCATTTTAATGAGAGCCCCTCTCCAAGAGAAGGGAGGGGTACCTAGCTTACCCTTACATACAAAATTTCACGCTGATCGGTTCAATAGTTTCCGAGTTTTCAGTTCAGACAGACAGACAGAAATTCATTTTTTTATGTATACACACTTAGAACGATTTAACGGATTTCGGTAAAATTTGACAAGGTTTTGGTAATATTTTTACCGGATATTTTTCTGTTTAATATTTTGGTGTACGAAGAAGCGTTGCATGAATTTATCAAACTTAACGTTGCCGTTATTAGAATGCAATTTCTTCCCTTTTTTTCAATAGTACGTACACAGAAAGAATAAGAGCGATAATTCCTTCTATTTTGGCCGACTACACCAGTTTTTAAAATTACTATGACAATCTACAACCACTTCAGTATCAATAACTGCAGTTTTGGGAAAACTACCATAAATTTTGACTGTTCATAGTATTTTATACTGCAATGTTTACATATCAGTGTATTATCATAGTAGAACTAAACGAAATTATTTTTTGCAAAAACACTCGATTCGGTAGTCTACCTTGGTTTTCTTTCTGTGTAGAAGCATTTTTTAGATATTTTTTTATCTTCAAACTACGCTGATCCTCTCAGATTCAACATAAATTTCTCTTGCATATCTGTAGATTAACGACTTGAGCGTCATGTAACACTGATAGTAGCTCAAGCATCTCTGTTTCTAGACTAATGAGGGGTTCAAACGGCTATCAAAAAAATCTTTCTAACCCGGGAAACACACATTTTGTGTTTAAGATGTCAAGATAGTTCGTATGTTTGGTTGAAACTTGTGTTTCATTTGTATGAGAGCCCTCCTTATTGAGGGGAAGCGTCTTGAACCACCATAGAAACCTAACTTGCCTTCAAAATCCACCACATTACAAAATTACTTCCATTTGCATGATTAGTTCTCGACTTATGCAAAAATTTGTGTTTAATTTGTATGGGAGCCCTCTTTCAAGAAGAGGATGGGGTTTTCGAACCATCATAAGAACCTTCCCCGGCACCAGCATACAAATTTTCATGATAGTAGGGATAATTCTCATGTTTTGTTGAAATTTGATTTATTTGTTCGAGAGCCCTCTTTTCAGAGTAAAGAGGGGTCTCGAACCACCATCAAACCATTTCTCTCCAACGGAAACTCCCACACGTCATATTTGGTTCCATTTGCTTGATTAGTTTTCGAGTTATGCAAAATAAATGTGTTTTATTTGTATGAGAGTCCCCTTCCCACTTTCCATAAGAGGAGGGGTCTCAAACCATTATAAGAACCTTCTCCTACACCAAAAACCCCTGCAAACAAATTTTCATAGTAGTAGGGTTAATTCTCAGTAGCGCAATTGCTGTGTATTTGCCACTTTTTTACCACATTTTCGAAGTTTTTGCTTGACAATTGCCCAATATTTTTCGATCGGTCTGAAATCAGGGCAATTCGGAGAATTAATCTCTTTGGCGACGAAATTAACATTGTTTGCATTATACCTAGTACCTCCTTAGAGTAGTGGCAGCTGGCTAGATGCGGCCAAAACATAACGTTGGTCTTGTGTTGCCGAGTGAAGGGTAAAATCCGTTTTTCAGACTCTTCTCAATGTAAACCTTCGACGTCATTGTGTGAGATGTGACGATAACCTTGGTTTTAAGGCCACAACTGCAGATTCCTTGCCAAATCATTAATTTCCGAGCAAACTTATCAGCAAAAACAAATTTATACCTAGAAAAAACATCTTCACGACCAGTTCCTAGGTAAAATTTTCGCCCGGGGATTTGTTTACAATCCATTTTGACATGAATTCATCCATTAAAGTACAACCATCAAATTTCGTCAAAACTCGTTCGTATAGTAATCGTGCTCGCTTTGTGGCCACTAAATTTTGTAGCAGGGAGCTATTCGAATGTTTACTGGCACAAAAAGACTTATATCTTTCTCTTGAAAGGATGTTACGCACGGTGGAAAAGTTGGAATCGCATTTCTTTGCCAAATCACGAAACACCTGGATTACCTTTTTCGTACCTCAACACATTTCTCCTCCGCTCTTTGTTCCTGGTACCACTTCTATGATAGATGCGTTGTGCTTTATCCACACTCAGAGTATCCTTGTAACGTTTGATTACAAGACTCACCGTTGACTTTAACTATTTAACTATTTTTGAAGCAGACCACGAACAATTCTCTAGATGTTTGTGCACAATTCATTTTCTTTTCTCAAGTTCCATGATCCGTAATTGCGAGATGCGTCGACCAATTTCTTTGTCAATGTAACATCAACAAATGCCTGTCTTAGAGGTGTCGATTTACAGGTTTTGGTCCAAGTCTCAAACTGGCCACTTCTCTTTTGCTACCCGGTACATATCCGGATGTGCCCAATGTGGTCTTGGCAATTTTATACAAGTGCCGTAAATAGTCATTTCGACTCATTTTGATACATGTAGCAATATTTTTTCAGAACTTGAATTTAGAAATGTGATGTTCGATAAAAGTGTAGCTCTTGACTGATTTTTCAAGCTCGATTAAAGATTGTACTTGAAAAAATACAACAGATCACTTATCACCAAAACTTCGTTTTCAGTCAGATCAGTAATCACTCAGAATTTTTCTATTGGGTGAAATTCTGGCTAGTTTGGCTGATTTGCCTCCTTCGGGACAAAAACAACATCGTTAACTTCGTATCACCTAATCACGAGTTTCGCTTAACGACACGATTCCAGATCTGGTCAAAACTGAGTGTCACCAGGTGCTTCTGGAGGCAATTTTCTTTATATATTTGGTACAGATCACCTGCCACACTTCTTGGCAAATTTGTCATCCTGTTTCGACCGGAACTTCTCCGGAACAGCCGGGTGGAAGTTGCCTAGGAAAAACTTGAGACCGGAAATGCTTTAATGTACATCTCGTCGTCGATGTATTTTGGCTGCACTCATTCATTCACCGTACAGCCTAGCGCAGAATTTGGCCACAGTATTCTGTTTATCGGTTCGGTTAGGCGCCTCTGTTACCTTGAATACCTGAAATCTAGCCCACTTCATTGTCTGCTAGATGAACCAGACGGAAGAATTGTCCATCTTGGCCACGCCCCGAATCAAATGGTTCGGATTGTGTTTGAAGTAATGCTTCATCTTCCTTTCGTCCACGCGGTGGTTGTCTTCGCTTTCCTTCCACTGCCAGCTCGCTGTGGATCGTTTGGGTCTCCTTGAAATATTTTACCACATGGGACACCGTCGACATGTCGATTCCCAACTGTTTCCCGTTTCACCTGTGGAGCTGGCCTGGATTTTCCACGAACGCACCAAGATTTTTTGTCGAAATCATCTTGATGACCATTTGCATGATTGTGAGAAAATTTTGCACTTAGGCTTTGTGCACAAATTACGTAACGCATGAAGGGGGGGAGGGGGGTTGAGCAACCGTTACTTATTGTGACATATGGGGGAGGGGGGGCTTTTAAAGTCGTTACGCAACAAAATAACCAAATTGAAAAAAAAAAAAATTAAAAGTGAATAACCAATTTGCATCAATTAAATTTTCTGTGTGCAAGCAAAGTAGCAAGTAGCAAGTAGAAAAGCCTGTTCAGGTGGCGGATTCATCCGAGCCTTGACCTACCCCACAGTGGGATATAAGGCAATAGTAACGTCCTTGGTTCGAGTACTACTTTACCCATGCCCTTTCGCTCAATTTTCAATACTTCTATTCTATTGCCAACCTACTGTACACTGACGGGACTTTCAACACTTTCTCTTCATATCTTTCATTCTAGCAAACATTACTGTTCACTCTTGGAGACTCATGGTGATGAGCGAACATCTCCTCTACATCAAGTAGAAAAGGGTTAATTTATACTAGTTGATAACTAGGTTTAAAATTCTGAAAAACACCATTTTCAATAAGTCATATGAAAGGTTTCAATCTATATTTTGAAGAAAAAATTCGAAACTGAGCCAAAACTTTGTTTTTGTATTATTAATGACGTTTGTCATAACTGGTACACTGCACCAATTATCGCCATAGTTTTAAATTTTGGTTCCTTTTATGGCCAATCGCATGACTTCCTTATGGGAATGGTCATAATAGAAACACATTTATGGTGCATCTGAAATTTCAAGAAAAATAGATTAAGTCTATCTTTTGATTTCCGACCAAATTCTAAAGCTTCGATAAATGGAGACGTACACTGAAAATTAATTTTCGTAAATTAGCTTTCACTCGTTTCGTAAAGATGGATTTTGCACATAGAACAAATGTCTCATAAATTAAATGAAACATTCATATTTCTTGTCTTCTAACAAAAACGGTACATTATACCTTTTTTGTTCAATGCTACTAATACTCTCAGGGTTGCCATAACCGTACCGTTTTGTTAGAGCAGACCGAGCTTACGGTGCATTGAGCTAAAAAATTGCATAATGGCGTTGATGAAGATGGCTAATATGAAATGTTTCAATATCTTTTGAATACTTGTTTATGATTGCAGCAGTTAATACAAGTGCTTTCGTGCATGTCTCCGTTATCGAAAACAGAATTCGGTCAGTAAGACAGACTTAATCCATTTTTCTTGAAATTTCGGATACTGACAGCCATAAATGTGTTTCTATTATGACCATTCCCATAAGGAAGTCATGCGATTGGCCATAAAAGCAACCAAAATTTAAAACTATGGCGATAATTGGTGCAGTGTTACCAGTTATGACAAACGTCATTAATAATACAAAAACAAAGTTTTGGCTCAGTTTCGAATTTTTTCTTCAAAATATAGATTGAAACCTTTCATATGACTTATTGAAAATGGTGTTTTTCAGAATTTTTAAACCTAGTTATCAACTAGTATAAATTAACCCTTTTCTACTTGATGTAAAGGAGATGTTCGCTCATCACCATGAGTCTCCAAGAGTGAACAGTAATGTTTGCTAGAATGAAAGATATGAAGAAAGTGTTGAAAGTCCCGTCAGTGTACGGTAGGTTGGCAATAGAATAGAAGTATTGAAAATTGAGCGAAAGGGCATGGGTAAAGTAGTACTCGAACCAAGGACGTTACTATTGCCTTATATCCCACTGTGGGGTGAGGTCAAGGCTCGGATGAATCCGCCACCTGAACAGGCTTTTCTACTTGCTACTTGCTACTTTGCTTGCACTGCAGAAAATTTAATTGATGCAAATTGGTTATTCACTTTTAATTTTTTTCAATTTGGTTATTTTGTTGCGTAACGACTTTAAAGCCCCCCTCCCCATATGTCACAATAAGTAACGGTTGCTCAACCCCCTCCCCCTTCATGCGTTACGTAATTTATTGCACAAAACCTAAGTGCAAAATTTTCTCACAATCATGCAAATGGTCATCAAGATGATTTCGACAAAAATCTTGGTGCGTTCGTGGAAAATCCAGGCCAGCTCCACAGGTGAAACGAAACAGTTGGGAATCGACATGTCGACGGTGTCCCATGTGGTAAAATATTTCAAGGAGACCCAAACGATCCACAGCGAGCTGGCAGTGGAAGGAAAGCGAAGACAACCACCGCGTGGACGAAAGAGAAGATGAAGCATTACTTCAAGCACAATCCGAACCATTTGATTCGGGGCGTGGCCAAGATGGACAATTCTTCCGTCTGGTTCATCTAGCAGACAATGAAGTGGGCTAGATTTCAGGTATTCAAGGTAACAGAGGCGCCTAACCGAACCGATAAACAGAATACTGTGGCCAAATTCTGCGCTAGGCTGTACGGTGAATGAATGAGTGCAGCCAAATACATCGACGACGAGATGTACATTAAAGCATTTCCGGTCTCAAGTTTTTCCTAGGCAACTTCCACCCGGCTGTTCCGGAGAAGTTCCGGTCGAAACAGGATGACAAATTTGCCAAGAAGTGTGGCAGGTGATCTGTACCAAATATATAAAGAAAATTGCCTCCAGAAGCACCTGGTGACACTCAGTTTTGACCAGATCTGGAATCGTGTCGTTAAGCGAAACTCGTGATTAGGTGATACGAAGTTAACGATGTTGTTTTTGTCCCGAAGGAGGCAAATCAGCCAAACTAGCCAGAAATTTCACCCAATAGAAAAATTCTGAGTGATTACTGATCTGACTGAAAACGAAGTTTTGGTGATAAGTGATCTGTTGTATTTTTTCAAGTACAATCTTTAATCGAGCTTGAAAAAATCAGTCAAGAGCTACACTTTTATCGAACATCACATTTCTAAATTCAAGTTCTGAAAAAATATTGCTACATGTATCAAAATGAGTCGAAATGACTATTTACGGCACTTGTATAAAATTGCCAAGACCCATTGAGCACATCCGGATATGTACCGGGTAGCAAAGAGAAGTGGCCAGTTTGAGACTTGGACCAAAACCTGTAAATCGACACCTCTAAGACAGGCATTTGTTGATGTTACATTGACAAAGAAATTGGTGCGACGCATCTCGCAATTACGGATCATGGAACTTGAGAAAAGAAAATGAATTGTGCACAAACATCTAGAGAATTGTTCGTGGTCTGCTTCAAAAATAGTTAAATAGTTAAAGTCAACGGTGAGTCTTGTAATCAAACGTTACAAGGATACTCTGAGTGTGGATAAAGCACAACGCATCTATCATAGAAGTGGTACCAGGAACAAAGAGCGGAGGAGAAATGTGTTGAGGTACGAAAAAGGTAATCCAGGTGTTTCGTGATTTGGCAAAGAAATGCGATTCCAACTTTTCCACCGTGCGTAACATCCTTTCAAGAGAAAGATATAAGTCTTTTTGTGCCAGTAAACATTCGAATAGCTCCCTGCTACAAAATTTAGTGGCACAAAGCGGCACGATTACTATACGAACGAGTTTTGACGAAATTTGATGGTTGTACTTTAATGGATGAATTCATGTCAAAATGGATTGTAAACAAATCCCGGGCGAAAATTTTACCTAGGAACTGGTCGTGAAGATGTTTTTCTAGGTATAAATTTGTTTTTGCTGATAAGTTTGCTCGGAAATTAATGATTTGGCAAGGAATCTGCAGTTGTGGCCTTAAAACCAAGGTTATCGTCACATCTCACACAATGACGTCGAAGGTTTACATTGAGAAGAGTCTGAAAAACGGATTTTACCCTTCACTCGGCAACACAAGACCAACGTTATGTTTTGGCCGCATCTAGCCAGCTGCCACTACTCTAAGGAGGTACTAGGTATAATGCAAACAATGTTAATTTCGTCGCCAAAGAGATTAATTCTCCGAATTGCCCTGATTTCAGACCGATCGAAAAATATTGGGCAATTGTCAAGCAAAAACTTCGAAAATGTGGTAAAAAAGTGGCAAATACACAGCAATTGCGCTACTGAGAATTAACCCTACTACTATGAAAATTTGTTTGCAGGGGTTTTGGTGTAGGAGAAGGTTCTTATAATGGTTTGAGACCCCTCCTCTTATGGAAAGTGGGAAGGGGACTCTCATACAAATAAAACACATTTATTTTGCATAACTCGAAAACTAATCAAGCAAATGGAACCAAATATGACGTGTGGGAGTTTCCGTTGGAGAGAAATGGTTTGATGGTGGTTCGAGACCCCTCTTTACTCTGAAAAGAGGGCTCTCGAACAAATAAATCAAATTTCAACAAAACATGAGAATTATCCCGACTATCATGAAAATTTGTATGCTGGTGCCGGGGAAGGTTCTTATGATGGTTCGAAAACCCCATCCTCTTCTTGAAAGAGGGCTCCCATACAAATTAAACACAAATTTTTGCATAAGTCGAGAACTAATCATGCAAATGGAAGTAATTTTGTAATGTGGTGGATTTTGAAGGCAAGTTAGGTTTCTATGGTGGTTCAAGACGCTTCCCCCTCAATAAGGGGGGCTCTCATACAAATGAAACACAAGTTTCAACCAAACATACGAACTATCTTGACATCTTAAACACAAAATGTGTGTTTCCCGGGTTAGAAGATTTTTTTGATAGCCGTTTGAACCCCTCATTAGTCTAGAAACAGAGATGCTTGAGCTACTATCAGTGTTACATGACGCTCAAGTCGTTAATCTACAGATATGCAAGAGAAATTTATGTTGAATCTGAGAGGATCAGCGTAGTTTGAAGATAAAAAAAAATATCTAAAAAATGCTTCTACACAGAAAGAAAAACCAAGGTAGACTACCGAATCGAGTGTTTTTGCAAAAAATAATTTCGTTTAGTTCTACTATGATAATACACTGATATGTAAACATTGCAGTATAAAATACTATGAACAGTCAAAATTTATGGTAGTTTTCCCAAAACTGCAGTTATTGATACTGAAGTGGTTGTAGATTGTCATAGTAATTTTAAAAACTGGTGTAGTCGGCCAAAATAGAAGGAATTATCGCTCTTATTCTTTCTGTGTACGTACTATTGAAAAAAAGGGAAGAAATTGCGTTCTAATAACGGCAACGTTAAGTTTGATAAATTCATGCAACGCTTCTTCGTACACCAAAATATTAAACGGAAAAATATCCGGTAAAAATATTACCAAAACCTTGTCAAATTTTACCGAAATCCGTTAAATCGTTCTAAGTGTGTATACATAAAAAATGAATTTCTGTCTGTCTGTCTGAACTGAAAACTCGGAAACTATTGAACCGATCAGCGTGGAAATTTTGTATGTAAGGGTAAGCTAGGTACCCCTCCCTTCTCTTGGAGAGGGCTCTCATTAAAATGAAACATAAATTTCTGCATCACTCAAGAACTAATCAAGGATACCAAATTTAGCAAATAGAGTTTTTAAAGGCAAAAAATGTGACTATGGTGGTTTGAGACCCTCCCATCTCTTGAAGAGGAGGTTCTCATACAAATGAAAATGAAATTTCAGCACAACTCGAGAATTAATAAGGTAAATGAAAACAAATTTGGCAAGAAATGTTTCTATTGTGGTTCGAGAACCTTCCGGTCTTTTAAAGGGTGAGGGGGGTCCCATACAAATGGAACACCAATTTCTGCATAACTGCAGCACTAACCAAGTATATGGAACAGAATTGGGCAAGTAGAGGTTTTTGATGGCAAGAAATGTTTCCATTGCGGTTCGAGACCCCTCCCATCTCCAGAAGAGGTGGCTTATACCTGCAAAACTCGAGAATTAATAATGTAAATGGAAACAAATATGGCATGTGGGATTTTGAAGGCAAGGAATACTCCTACTGTGGTTCAAGACCCCTCTGCTCTTTGAAAGTGGGAGGGGGGGAGTTCCCATATAAATTAAATACAAGTTTCTGCATTACTCGAGTAAACCAACCAACCTAACAAAGTAAATGGAACCAACTTCTGCAATTATGGCAAGAATTTTATTTTATGGTGGTCTGGAACCCCTCCGCTCTCATTTTAGTGGGAGGCTCCCTTATAAATGATACACAAATTTCTGCATAACTCGAGAACTTATCAAGCATATGGAACCAAATTTGGCTTGTGGATGATTTTGGAAGAGAGAAATGTTTCTATGGTGGTTTGAGACCCCTTCGTCCTTTGAAAGGGAGGGGCTCCCATTCAAATGAAACGCACATTTCTGCATAACTCGAGAATTTATCAAGTAAATAGAACCACATTTGACAAGTGGAGGTTTTTGAAAAAGAAGATTGGTTTCTAAGGTGTCTCGAGCCTCCCATACAAATGACACAGACATGTTTGAATAACTCGAGAACTTATCAAGTTAGCGGAACCGTATTTGACATGGGGAGGTTTTTGAAGGCAAGGAATGATTATATTGTGTTTTGAGACCTCTCCGTTCTCTCAAAGAGGGGGCTCTCATACAAATGAAACACAAGTTTTTGCATAACTCGAAAACTAATCAAGCAAATGGAACCAAATTTAGCATGTGGAGGTTTTTTAAGGATATATGTTTCTTACACCTTCTCTTTCTGAAAGGGGGGCTTCCATACAAATGAAATACAAATTTCTACATAATTCGAGAATTAATCAAAGGTATGGAACCAAATTCAGCATGTAGAAGTTTTTTTAAGGAGAGAAATATTTCTGTGGTGGTTTAAGAACACTCTGTCTTCTGGATGGGGGGACTCTCATATAAATTAAACCGAACTTTTAGCATAACTCGAGAGCAAATGAGGCAAATAAAACCAAATTTGGCATGTGGAAATTGATGGAGGCAAGAGATGTTTTAAGGGCAGTTCAAGACCGTTCACCTTTCTTGAAAAAGGGGGGCTCAAACAAATGGAACCTGAATTTTGGCAATTTTGGTGGTTTTTGGAGGTTAATAAATTTCTGTCTGTTTGTCTGTTTGACCATTTAAGTCTCGTAAAATTCTGAACCGATCGGCGTGAAATTTTTTATGCAGGAACTTTTGAGACTGAGGCAGTTTTTTATGATTGTTTGAGACTCCTTCTCTCTCTTGAAGGTGCGAGATGGCTCTCATACAGAACAAACCAAAATGTCTGCATAACTCGAGAAGTAGTCAAGCAAATTGAACCAAGAGAACCAGAGAACCAGAGAGAGAGAGAGAGAGAGAGAGATAGTGAGAAAGAGAGAGAAAGGGAGAGAGAGATGAGTCGAATGGTATATGACACCCGACCCTCCGGGCCTCGGATATAAACTCGAGTTTTCAAGCGATCTTAATACCCTTCTTTTGGTGTAAGGAGAGTAAAGATTCGAATCCTCCGATAATTGATCCAATGTTAGTGAACTGAGCTTAAAACATGTATAACACTGTCCTGTAAATTTCATTTTTATCTGCAAATAACATGAAAATTTATAGCAAATTTACTGTGTTGCAATAATTTCGTGTCCGCCCTTTGCTCCAGTTATCGTTCAATTTAAGGAAATTTGCATTGACTTAAAAAAAGTGCATTTTTGAAACACAATCGGCTCCTACGGGAACGTTTAAGTAGCCCCTCTTTATGATAAATATTATCATCGCGTTAGAATCAGAGCGGAAATCTCTGATACCTATTTCAACCTAAATCAACCTAAAATACACTTTCAAAATCAATATAAACAATAAAAGTAGTACTCACTCAATTTCATTGTTCTCGAAGACCAGCTCGCCTCGTTGCTCCTCGTAATCCTTGCCGGCCTTGCCGGTACCGTCCTCGGTCCAGTACGGAACACGCACCTTACCGCGGGCACCACTGTAGCGTTGCACCTTCAGCTCGTACATGCCAACCGATTCAACGAGCTCGTGATCCTTGCTAGCCAGCGCAAAGATACCGGAGTGATCGTCGTCCAGGATCATCACGGTGGCGACCTTCGGCGTCGACAGCGTGGCCGGATCGGAAACATTGCTCAGCCGAATGTAGAAGTGCTCATCCTGCTCGAACACGTCGTCGTCGATCACTTCAATCTGGAAGCGCTGCTCGTCAACTCCCGGGGCGAACGTGAGAGTGCCCTTCTTGCCGATATAATCCGAACCGGCCTCGGCAGAACCGTCCTCCGTTTCGTAATCGACCGTAACCGTGGAAGACAAATCACCGCGACGGACAACGCGCACATCGAACGCACCGACCGATTCCATGACCGTATAGTGACCGGGCTCGAAGAACACCTTGCAGATGGCGTCCTCTTCAATCGCTTCGTCGACGTCTACGCGCTGCAGTTCGGCCTTGACCTCACTCAGATCGGACTGCGCTCGTTCGGAGATCTTTCGCATGATGTTACCACTGCCCATCATCTTGCGTGTTGCTTGGATGCGATAGAATGCACGCGACTTGGGTCCCTTATTCATTAGCTGTTCTTGAGCCATTATCTCAAGCTGTTCGAGATCATGTTGGGGATATTTCTTTCGCAAGTCCTTCAAAGTGGAAATGTAATCGCGGCGAGACTCTTCGAAATCACGGACCTCCTCGGTAATGCCACCGTTCTCATCGATAGTATTCAATTTCTCGTCCCGATTATTCATCTCAAGCGCCGACTCGGCCTCTACCTGGACGATGACGCCACGCTTGTTCATGCGGTACTGCTTGCCAATGTACTTGTAGATCAGTAGTCTCCGATCAGCGATGTAGGCCGTCACTACGGTAGCAGGGAAAAACAAAAACGTGAGGAAACCTTCCCAAACATCTACACGACCAGGGGTTATCTGTGCTAGGATGAGGTAAAGCCAAATGTATGCAAATACCGACCAGGTCGCTGTTACGAAGAATACACGGAGATGTTTGATTTTTCGTACCTCCCCATCGGGTATAACCAGGACGCAAATTGCGATGATAACGAAGAGATTGTAGGCAGCGGAACCGACAATGGTACCGGGACCCAAGTCACCTGCATTAAAGTTTTTCGCTACAATTTCAATGATTGACAACAGAATCTCAGGTGCGCTCGAGCCGAGTGCCATCAGGGTAAGATTGGCAACCGTCTCGTTCCAAACGCGGACGACGACGATTTGTTCTTCGCCGCCCGGTTTCTTCACCCGGACCTCCTTCTCCTTCGATGTTATAACTTCAATAGCAGCCATAAACCGGTCACTTACGATCGACACACCGATGAACAGATAGAGTAGCGCGAGAAAGTACACCATACCGCGAGCGATACGGTCCCCTGTGGTCAGGTTCTCCTGCGGTTCCCACACCTTCAGGAGTAACCCGGCCTCGCACGTAGTATCGTCCTTAATATGGCGCCCTGCCGGAAGTGCAGCCGCTTGAACCGACTGATTCGTCGGGGTGCCGCTACTGCCACCATTATTTACTGACGCTGTTGCCGCTGATAATGCGATCACGAGGAGGACGCCAAAGCCGTATACCAATGATCTGCGGACGCTGAAACCCGTTGCCATGGTGCAGATTTGTTAGAGTGCTGGAGTTCGCCGAATCGTTTTGTTTTTTTTTTGGTTCTAACTGGTCTGGGTGTTTGAAGTTATTTGTACAAGCTTGTTGGCGGACACGAACCACCCTCCTAGCGGTTAGGGAGAGCAGTAAGATCACAATGAACACAACAATAGAGGTGTTAGGACAGACAGTGGAACTAATAGACTACTACTGGAAGCGCTACCCAAAAAAACCAGCCACCGAATTGTTAAGTTTGCGAAAGGATAAGGAGGATCCGTGCAGGGTGATATGATTGTTTAAATGCAGGTGCTTCGATGGATGCTTGAGTGCCAAACAACTACTCTACTGCTCTACGGATGGAAAGAGCTGAGGGTTTTACGCAATCGAAAGAATTCCGAGTCGTCGTCCTTGTGGACTTCTGGTGGCAGTTCGATGATGAGTTCCGAGGTGGCAAGAGCCGCGCTGCAGACGTTTTTCGGTAGCGACAAAGATGTCAGGAAAGAACAGTTTGCAAGGTGGTCAATCGGTCGGACGATCGGCCTGGAAACACGGAGACCAAGAGTACGGAGAGAGTGCAAAGACGCGCGAAAGTTTTTTTTGGAGAACGGTTCGTTCACAACGATTTTGTCAGTTTTGCAGATTGTTTTGTGATTGTTTAAGACGGTTTAAGACTAGTTGTGCTGAAAATTTCGTTGTAGCGCGATTGTGACGAACCAGCTACTGAAACGCTGCTAACTGCGGCTGTTGGATCCGTTGTTTTCCGGATTATCGTAGAGGGATCCGAACGATCCCATAGTGGATTCCACTTGAGGAGTCCCGAGCACGATGACGGATCAAAACACACACACTCACTCACAGGTGGCGCTTTCTGGCGGTATTTTGCCAAAACTGGGCGATCTTCGTTAGACGGTTCACTCACTCTCTTTCGTTTTGATTTTTTTTTCTTTCTCTTTTGGATTTTCACTATTGATCAACGAACTTCGACGGACTGGTGGCTCTGTGAAAGATATTGAATTACTTTTTTTTTCTCTGGAGTTGCATGCGGAGCTCCAAGGTAAAAACACACACACTTGTCACACTTGTGCTCTCTTTCTCTTCCTTGCTCGTATTTTCTCAGATTCTACACGGAAAAAATGTGTGATCGACTACTAAAAATAAACACATCGCTAACACAATCTTCCTCCTTCGACGTACACACACGCGGTCCGGTGGCCAATGAATTTTCTTCTTTCCCTCAAATAGGCCCAGCGGGTAGAAAAAAAAATTAGAAATTTCAATATATTTTTGCCATTATAATTTCATCTTGCCTAGAAGTGGCCAAATAGACTATTCTTAGATGGATTTCAACTATTTTCTTCGTCTGCTTTTCCCGCACCCGTTTCTGTGACTTTTTCGCCGTCAACACAAACACACTCACACCGTGATTCACGCGGCTGCCGTGTCACAAACTGCTACGAGCGAGAGGGTTTAAATTTAGTCTAGCTCTCGCTTCTTGTTCTTCTTGTTCACTCGCTCACTGGTTTCATTGCTCCTTTCGATTCCGACGTGTGGTAATTTGAATCCATCTGTTAGCGATGTCTTTCCTGCAGGAAGAGAAAAATCGGAAATAAATGGCACATTCTTCGGGTAATGGTTTGAGCGAGCATTTTGGCATTTACACCACGTTGGCGAACGAAGTTGGCAACCCTATCGTCAATATTCTTCTTCCAAGGCACACTAGAAATGTCATTTAATCCTAACGCGCAATCTAGTCGCCCGTGGCGCTGCGCTCACACTTTCTCTCTCTCCTCGGCTGTTTCGTTCTCCCACCTGCTTTGGCACAGGTGGGCACACTCTCTAGCGAATCAAACACACGCACTTTTCCCCTGATTTTCCCCAGCGAAGAAAAAGAAAAACAACCCGTTCCTCATTAAAAATAAAATTTCACTCTATTTCACCACGCTCGACTAGACGGGTATTTTTTCCTCCATTTCTTGTGTCGAACCAAAAAAAAAAGAAAAAAAAAGAAAAACCCAACGATCACGAGTTTCGTTTTCCACAGCTCCCCCAACAAAAAAAAACCGAATATGATTCATTTCCTCTGCAATCCACTTTGTAGCGAAAACGATTGTTTACAACCCCAGATCGAAAAACAAAACAAACAAAACACCCCAAAGGGAAGGAACGATTCGAACTCGTCTGCCTGCAATCGATTGCCAATCAATTGGCTGAACTTCCTCACGCACCCGCGCGCACCACCAGATCGAACCAAGAGCGATAACGAAAAGATCCGTGGAGGTCGTTCGCAGACGGACAGTCCCCAGAAAACGGTCCCAACAAGAGAGGCTTGCTTCGATCGAACCACACGCGCGAACCGCACCACCGCCTTGACTCGAAAGCACCACTGAGTGAACTAAAAATACCCAACGGGCGCGCAGCACCGGCAGTCAGTCGGGTCGGTCGGACGGTCGGTCGGTCAGTAAGTCTAGCAGCGGCAGTTGGGGGTGCGGACAGTGTGCGGACCGCCAAAATCCGCGCGCCACTACTCGCGCAACACGGACGGTCGGACGGGGCAATCGCTCTCTCACGCTCTCATTCTCACTCTTTCCCTAATGTCAGTCGCGTCCACATTCGTTGTCATGCGTTCCGGTCGTCGGGCTCGGAAGGGGGGGGAGGGCAGGAAGTAACGGGTGGTGCAATCGCTTCTGGTGTTACATATGTGCAACATTCTGTCTCAGCTGTCCTATTCTTATCGGACTTAGCGCTTCATGCGGTCTTCTAGACTGATTGATTTCCCCAGTATTGGAAACTCGAAAGGTTCGAACGTGCCAAAGACATTCCATAGCAACGCGATATATTGGTTCTTAAATGGTAGTTTTGTTACTAGTCGCAACATAATTTTTTTTCCGTGTTAGAGAGGCCCAAAAACAACTTCCTTCATTTATTTTCAAAACTAACTTTTTTCAAAACATTACAACGAATGGTGGAAAAAAGTGAAAAATATCCAAAAGTTATTCTCTTATTTATTTGTCACACTAAGAAAATTTAACAATACACTGAGATTTTTTTACACGGTTTGTTTTCGGCGATAACACCAGAACGGAACAACTTATCGACCTCTTTCGAATCATATTTTACGTTTTGGGCCAAAAATAATCATATAACAGTTTTTCAAAATATTCACAATTTTTGGTGTTAATACTCTAAATTTTTAAAACTGTCTTTTAACCATTGCATGGAAAGATAACGCATACAAACAAAATCAAAGCAATAAAAAAATGCAACGCATTCAAACAAAATCGAAGCAACATAAAAGGTACAAGCATGTGAATTTATCAACTCTATTTACAGGGTGCGGCAGAAAATAATGCAAAAATGTTCAAACTTGAGTATTGGGTTAATTCGTGTAGCTAGTGACTGATTTCTGTCGAAAGTGTATTTGTTTATGTTTACTTTCAAGTGCTGCATCCAAACATTCTATTTGTTTTATTGAAAATTCGTCAAAATGTTCGCGAAAGAAGTGATCACCAGTTGGTTGGTCGCCCAGAAGAAGCCGAAAGAGATTGCCAAGGTGGTAGGGTGCCCTTTGGCAACAGTTTACCGCATAAAAAATTCCCTGCAGGATGATCCTACGCAGCCAAACGTGATCAAATCGGTCCATGCTAAAATTGCTCGCAACCCGGTGCGTTCCATAAGAAAACTTGCAAAGGAAGCCAATTTTTCGGAGAAATCCATGCGGAGAATCATCAAAGAAGACCTGCATGCATCTTCCAGAGCCAGAGTGAAACGCCACTTGATTACGGACCGGGTCAAGGAACTACGAGTGATTCGTTCCAAGAGATTGCTTTCCTTGTTGAAGAAGGAAAAAATGATAATCCTGTTCTCCGACGAAAAGCTTTTCAGCATCGATCCTGTGGAAAACAGCCGTACGGACCGGTTCATTTCACCGCAGAAAATGGAGGACGTTCCGGAAAAAGTAAAAAATCTAATTTAAAACCAAACATCCGTCTGGTGTCATGATATTTGGCTTGGTGGCATCCAACGGTTTGAAAATGCAACCTGTTATCATTGATACTGGAGTTAAAATCAATACCGATGTGTATTTTAAAGGACCAAGTGCTTTCCTGGGTGAAGGCCAACTTCCCCGAGGACGAAAAAGTTGTCCTACAGCAGGATGGATCGCCGTGTCACACGTCCAATCGAACCCAACAATGATTGAACGATAACATGAAGTTTTGGCCGAAGGATTTGTGGCCCCCTAGCAGTCCAGATCTTAATCCGTTGGATTATTCGATTTGGGCATATGTTGAAGCACGGCCTGCAAAACATCACACCCTGAAGTCAACCATAACACGCACATGGCAGTCAATGTCGGAGGACTACGTCCGAAAGGCATGCTCTGGCTTCCGGCGTCGCACAGTGGCACAATTCTGAAAAAAGACGGTCAAAAACATTTTCACCCTTTTGTCATCATTTTATCGAGTAGGTGTCTTCAGAAGAGTTGCTCAAAATGTTATTTCGCATCTTTTGAAAAAACACGCCTCACCTTTCATAAGGGCTTAACTATGCTTTCAAATTCTAACTTTTTCCAGCTACGAGATAACGGGTTGTTGTCTTGGACAAAATTTTAGCTCAAGACACCAAATTTCTAGAGCCTAACGTTAAAGAGATATAAAGGGTTTTCTTTCAGCACTACCTGAAAACTGGTTTTTGAGATAATTAGCACTCTGCTCAAATTTCACGATTTCAATATGTTCTAAGAAATTATAGGAATTATTGAAATTAAAATTTTTGCTGAACACAACACTACTCTCTGATGACCACATTTTGATATATGGTGATTGAAGTGTCTGTGTGACGTCATAATCAACTGCCTCAAAAAGAGTGGGCGGGTCCTGGCGGGGTCCAAAACAGATTGTATTTGAAAGACTATCTTATGAAAAAGTATTCCTGAAATTTTCAGCGTTGGGTACTGAAGGGTAGCTAGTAAAACATCAGTTTGAAATAGTACAGGTTATAAGCTAATTTATATTTCACTTGTAACGTAATGTTTAACAAACTTAAAATAATATATGTGGGTCCTGGCGGGGTCTCAAAATAATTGTATTTCGAAGAAAATATTATGAACTAGTAATCCTCAAATTTTCAGCGTTGGATATCAAAGGGTACCTGGTTAATTCTTAATACAAAAAAGTTTAGTAGAAGAATAAAAAATAAGTGTTATATTATCTATTTAACAAACGCCCGTCCATCAATAACGAAGCATATTTTAACCTGTTTTGGATCCTATGCCTTTACTCGTATCTAGGATAATTTGTCAAAAGAACCTATCTGATTATGTATACAAACATGTAAACAAAATAAAATAGGCCTTTCTGAAAATTAACTCTTTGAAATATATGTCTCGTTCCTACTTCTGAAACTCTTCTCACACTTCCCAAAATGCTACGTAATTTATGCATGTTCCCTTTATAAAGTTATCCACAGCGAAGCGCATGCAGCAATTTAAAGCATCAGTAGTGACATCACGTTGAAAGCTCAACATTCTATCTACAAAAGTGCAAAATTTCAAAATACAGTAGTTACAATTTGACCTTTTACTAACAATATATCGCATTTTGCCCAGCTTTCTTCAAGTTTGTCAAGCATTGCGTTGCTATTCATACCATTTCAAAATAAGGATTTACTAGGTACCCTTTGGCACCCAACGCTGAAAATTTCAGGATTACTAGTTCATAAGATACTCTTCCAAATACAATTAATTTGAGACCCCGCCAGGACCCGCATATATTATTTTAAGCTTGTTAAACATTACGTTACATGTGAAATATAAATTGGCTTATAACCTGTACTATTTCAAACTGACGTTATACTAGGTACCCTTCAGTACCTAACGCTGAAAATTTCAGGAATACTTTTTCATAAGATAGTCTTTCAAATACAATCTGTCTTAGACCCCGCCAGGACCCGCCCACTCTTTTTGAGGCAGTTGATTATGACGTCACACAGACACTTCAATCACCATATATCAAAATGTGGTCATCAGAGAGCAGTGTTGTGTTCAGCAAAAATTTTTATTTCAATAATTCCTATAATTTCTTAGAACATATTGAAATCGTGAAATTTGAGCAGAGTGCTAATTATCTCAAAAACCAGTTTTCAGGTAGTGCTGAAAGAAAACCCTTTATATCTCTTTAACGTTAGGCTCTAGAAACTTGATGTCTTCAGCAACTTTTCATAAAACTACTTGCTCTAAAACTTTGTCCAAGACAACAACCCGTTATCTCATAGCTGGAAAAAGTTAGAATTTGAAAGCGTAGTTAGGACCTTATGGAAGGTTAGGCGTGTTTTTTCAAAAGATGCGAAATAACATTTTGAGCAACTCTTCTGAAAACACCTACTCGATAAAATGATAACAAAAGGGTGAAAATGTTTTTGACCGTCTTTTTTCAGAATTGTGCCACTGTGCGTCGGCTCGAGGATGTTATTAATACAAATGGAGGACACATTGAATAAATTTGTTTAAAAGGACTTTATAACGATAACTGCACTCGAAAATGTTGATATTATTGCTTGGATTAGCTGAAAATGGAATTTGAAAGAAATAGAACAAATTTTCGCATTATTTTCTGCCACACCCTGTAGCTTTAACTGAACGTGCGGCATCTGGGTTCAAAACCTCAAAGAATCGAATCACACTGTTATTCTGTATATGTATGCACACATATACATATACACATGCATACGTACATATATACAACAATTCATACGTATATTCTCACATACGCGTATTCACACATACAAGCATTCACGCATACACGTGCACACACATACATACAAACACATATACACATACATACATGGAGGTGTAAGGTGGGATCGGGCGTGAGCGACACGTGCGGTAGTGCTACGGCATCGGAGGCAGGTGTCACCAAGCTAGGTGTGACAATGGATGGGCCAGGACTCATCCGGCCATGGGTAGGAAGCGGGAAACCCTTCCTAAAGTGATGGAGGTGTCTGAGCAATTGAACGCGATTATCGACTTCACGTCGTCGCGTAACAAAATTAAGAAGCATCTCAAACTGAGACTTCTTAAGCTACGCATGACAGTGCAGGCTGCATGCAAGGAGAGGAGAGCTGGAGGCCAAAGAGTTGGCACGGCTAGCAGCCACCGAAAGGGCGAGGGATATAGCCTCAAAACAGACCCAGACGGAAGAATCCGTCTGGGTCGAATAGTCCACCCCATCTACCATGGGAGCGAGAACCGCCAAGCGGGCTGGACAGTCCCCGGGCGAAACTGCACCTGGCGCTTCTAGAAGCGTATCGTGTCGGAAGCCCCAGTAGGGAAGCGAACCGAAGCGAACGTGGCGGCGAGGTTAGAGATTCCATCTTCGTGACCAGCTCCGGATGGCCGCAAAGAGAGAGAGAGACCCCGGCGCTAAGCCCAGCACTAAAGGCGTGACATCCAGCTCGGGTATTGTCTCAAGGGGGTCCGAGCGGCAGGGTCCCAACGACAACAACCATAACTAGCACAGAAGCAGACGCTAGTGCTAGCAGGGGGACGAGTGATGACCCACGGAATAAGGTCCGAAAAAGAGGAATAATACAAAAAAGAAAAGGATAAGTGACAGGTGGCCCGCACGCGTAACCATGGAGAGACCCTCATCGTCAAGACCGAGGCATCACAGTACTCGGAGGTCTTGAAAGCGATGCGCGGGGATGCTAAACCAGCAGGCCTATGCGCCGATACGCGGAGTATACGCCGTACCCACACCGGCGAAATGCTCCTGAAGCTGAAGAAGGCAACAACGCTAAAGGGCCTGGCGTACAGAGACCTGGCAAGATAGGCCTTAGGTGAGGGTGTTGAGGTACGAGCCGTCGTCTCGCCGGTGACGATCCAGTCTATAAACCTGGATGAGATCACCGTGGCAGACGAGATCTCCACTGCACATAAGGAACAGTATAAGGTCGAGGTTGTTGCTGCAGACACAATGTCCACTCGGGACCCAGGCGGCAACCATGAGGGAAGGTAGGATGGTCTATATGCCCACGAAGCGTACACCAGCCGCCGAAGGCATGCTTCAAATGCCTAGAGAGCGGGCACATGTTCTGAGAGTGCAAAAGCCCAGATATGAGCAACATTTGCAGAAGGTGTGGTAGCACTAGTCACAAAGCGCGGGATTGCAAAGTTCCCCTCAAATTCCTGATGTGCCTCGGGAAACCAGACGATAAGCACGTCATGGCGAGGGCCAAGTGCTCAGCCGCTAAGAGTATTCCAACGAGCCAACCGTAATGCAGGTGTAGTGGTGGTGCTGAAGAGAAAACACTCACCAATCGAAAATGAAATGTGTATGAGTGGAAAAGGGAATATACGGGATATTTCGGTATGAACTACTGGAAGCTGGAAATAAAAGATCAGAACGTACTTGAACGTAAGCAGTATAACTGGTGTTAACTTATTAGCTTGAGAAAGAAAGTATTATTTAATTGGCGTTTATTCAGCTGTATTATAAATTGGTATTGAGATTAAAATAGCAGGTAACCCAACTAAATCTGAACCATTCTGAGGCCAACAAGCAACTGATGTGTCAGATAGTTCGCGAGTCGGCATCGTATATCACCATAATTTCCGACCCATACCGCATCCCAACGGAAACTGGGCTACGGACAGGTCCTATATGGCGGCATCGAACAGTTTTCCAATATGCTCGATCGGATGACAACGGAGCTAACTAGCCTGAACTCGTTGGTAATAGCGGGGGACTTCAACGCTTAGGCGCTCGAGAGTGCCTTACCAACCCCAAGGGGTAGATTCTTCTGGAGGCCTTGGCTAGGCTCAATGTGGACCCATAGCGACTACTTGGCGGTTCATTATTGTATCGTCCAAAATACAAGGCAACGTGCGGAAGGCGAAGCATCCACTTGATTTGCCCGCAGATTTAAGACGTCCTACTTCGACGTAAAGACATTTAAAGAGGCGCTTGAGAGGGAACGAAACTTACGCGAAACCCAGGAACCTTACGACACTTACACGATCGTGTGATGCGATCATGACGAGGGAAGTCAAACCGAGGAATGGAAGATCGCCGGTGTATTGGTGGACGGAGTCGATCGCCGACCTCCGAAGAACAAGCCTCCACGGAGGGTGCAAAGAGCGCGGTCAGTCGCCGAGAGAATTGAGCGTAGAGGGGCGCTAGTCGCCATGAAGGCCGCACTAAAGAGGGAGATAGCAACGAGCGAGCCTGCTTCGAGGGCCTGTGTTAGAAGGCCAATACGATTCCGTGGAGTGACGCCTTTCTGGTAGTAATGGCCAAAGCCAGAGGCTCCAATCAAGCGTTCTCCAGAGCTGCTGCAGGTGATCGTTGGGGGACTCTTTCCGAACCACGACCCGAGTTCATGCCCTCCTGCCGCCGAGACGACGGTGACGAATAAGGAACTCATTGCAATAGCAAAGTCGCTACAGGTAACAAAGCGCCGGGACCGAATGGTATTCCGACTCTGGCCATCAAGACGGCAATCTTGCTAGATCCAAAATTGTCTGAACGAGGGCGTCATTCCGGACGCCTGGAAAATTCAGACCCTTGTGTTGCTACCAAAGACAGGGAAGCCACCAGGAGATCCATAGACCTATATGTCTGTTGGATACAGTGGGTAAGGTGCTCGAGAGGGTAATCCTCAACAGACTGATAAAGTACACAAGTTTTGCATCCGTAAAGGGAAGTCGACGGTGGAGCCACTCTGTCCATCACCAAGACGGCTGAAGTGGCAATCCAGCGCAAGCGGCGAGGAGTACGCTGCTGTGCAGCGGTCTTGTACCTGTACAAGATTCTTGGAAACTACTTCCTGAATCGCGTATTGGTATACAACACAGAGGTAGGCCAGAAACGTGTTCAGATCACCGCAGGCGTCCCACAAGATTCGATCCTGGGTCCGGTGTATTGGAACACGATGTACGACGAGGTACTCCGTTTTGAGTTCCCGAACGGAGTGAAGATAGTCGGGTTCGCGGACGACATCACCCTGAAGATATGGGGTGAATCCATTGAAGAGGTCGAGTTAACGGCCTCGCACTCCATCGGCATTGTGGAGAGATGGATGAGTTCCAGGAAACTAGAGCTATTCCTCCATAATTCGGAAAATCGGAGCAACACGCGACGATTAGTGCAGGTTATTGCACAATCAAATCGATAAACTATCATTTACCAGCCACGTCGAGTATGCCTGCAAGAAAGCCTCAGTGGTACAGGGGCGCAAGCGTAGGCTCCTGGCCAACGTCGCCCTATTTATAATGAGATGCGGTGGGCTGGCATGGGCTGGCAAGCTCGAAAGTACCCACAGTCTAATGTGCCTGAGAGAGGTCAGTGCATACCGCACAGTGTCACGCAACACGGTATGCGTTCTAGCGGGGATGATCGGCATCATCTTAAAAGAAGACATAGAGTGCTTTGAGCAAAGGGGCATAAGAGGTATTCGCAGAGGTGGCAGAGGGAGTGGATTAATTCCACCAAAGGTCGGTCGACTCACCTACTGATTCCGGAAATATCTGGATGGGTCGATCGGCGTCATGGGGAAGTTCCATTCCACTTGACACAGATACTGTCAGGCAACGGCTGCTTTAGACAATATTGGCAAAAGTAAGGGTCCGCCAAGTCCGCATGCCCTGGTAGGTTTTTAGTAAGTCGAGGAGTTGGCACCCTCATCCCCACACCCGGAGTTCTTCAGGAGTCTTCACAATCAGTGCACGTCCTCTCTTCTTTTTGTCAGGCGAGATCTACAGTACGAAGTGCCTCCCAGAAGTTGCCGCCTTCATTAAAAAGTACCACAAGGCTGGGAACGTAATGTTTTGGCCGGGTCTAGCGTCAGTCCACTATTCGAAGAGGGAAAAATTGAGAGAATGGAGCGGTTAAGCATTCCGGTGGTGTCCAAGCATGCTAATCCTCCCAACGTGCCCCAGCTCCGCCCAAGCGAAAAGTTCTGACCAATTTGAAGAGGAGAGCTTGTACGTTTTGAATTTTTTTTCTGCATAATTTTCAATCAGCTGCATCAATGATTACCATCAAAGAGCGAAACCACGTGAGTTTTTAATGGAAATGCTTATTTTTTTATACGAACCATTTATTTATTATCACAGACAAACAGACATAACACATTGAACCTTTTGCACTACAAATCATCGTCGCTAATACACTTGCGCCATAATAAAGCTGAACAGATGACGGTAGAAAATCATCGACCGTAAGAAAATCGTCACTTTGGTTAGGTTGCCAGAAAGATCACGAACCCATGCCAACGTGCTGACGGGCACCAGGCGACAGAAACCAGTATCACTGATAGTTTGGGCCGGAATCACCCGTAATGGCCAAACTCCGCTGGTTTTTGTCCCCGAAGGAGTGAATATCAACCGTTAAGGAAGGTAGGTCAGCAAAACTTCCAGTCCACCTCTAAGCATCTTGCTATGAGGTACCAGGTGGTTCTCCACCAATTTCCTGTCGATCTGCTAAGTTTGGATGACGTCTGCATTGAGTTGTCTCAAATTATAATAATCCGTCCACTACATCACAAAACATAGCGATTGTTTGAGCGGATTGGAGATAATGAAATCATTGGGTATAGGACCAAGTCTCCTCCGAGTGGTGCTATATAGCTTGGACATCAATAGAAGCAAAACTACCAGAAGGCGCAAAATGCGTCAACGAACTCTTATTTTTATCAGGTCCCTCAATCGTAATTGTGGTTGAAGTAGTGTGGATTGTTCTTTAAATTATTATTGTTATTATTGTTAAACTTTTGAATAACATACAGCTAACTGTATTAATCTGTAAATTTGAATTTCAATATCTATTTCAGTGAGCAAGATAAGGCACTACAAACTTGCTCAATTATTGCCAGATTTTTGGTTCAAGTGCCAAAAATCCACCCATGGGCAAAAGGAGCATAAACTAATCTTTCCAGCATCTATGCTCCCAACGATAAAGTACACATTTTCACATTATTTACCTCTAAATGGAAGCGTTTGGTACAGGAGGTCCACGCTTTCTTCCATCCCTTTTGATTCGAAATAGAAGAGAGATTTCAGACACTCTTTCAGGAATCACTCTACTTCTTGAAGTCCTTTCTGTGGCAATGGCTACGCAGTTGGGCTGGCTGGTGACAAGAAAAATGATGTATTCAAGAAGTCATTTTCCAGATTACCTTAATAATTGGCAGCGTTAGCTTGTGAACTTAGATTAGATTAGAAGGAGTGAATATCAACTGAAAAACACATCGGGAACTACTTCTAAAGGACGCCGGTGAACCATGGGTATGCCGCCATTTTGACTCCAGGGATTAGGTTCTCCAACAGTACTCGGCGCCGGCTCACCAAGCGAAGCAACCCCAACTCTGGATTGCGAAACATTGTTCAGGGTTTATTGCAAGCTCGGAGCCCTCCTAAATCCTATATATTTCTCTGTCTGAAGTATGTTGGATGCCGAAGTCGGCTCTAAAAACATGAAGGTGTGGAAGTCCTGAAGAGACATCCGCCAGCAGCTTTTTCTGTACGAAAACCCACTTTTTATTCATGTCTTCCTTAGATTTGACATTCTTGGGATGCTTCCGTAGTGTGTGCTTAGTTATAAAAGCCCAGTATTTCTCGATGGGCCTCATATCCTTTTGTACAAAAGTGACCCCGTTGGCTTCGTACCACTCCAGGACAACATTTGAATAGTGGCACAAAGCTAGATCCGGTCAGAAGATCGTGCCAGAGGACCGTGAAGGGCCCTCTTGTTGCTTCAACAGAGGAAGCAGACGCTTCTGTAGACACTCCTTGATGTAGATCTCTCCGTTTACAGTCCCGGTAGTCACGAACGGCGCACTTCGTTTGCCACATGAGCAGATCGCTCCCCAAATCATGTTTTTCTTGACAAAATTTAAACAATTCTGCTGCCTTACTTCCTCCAGAACATTAAACTTGTGTTGGGCGGTGAAGAACAGTAGCCCGGAAGCTGCTGGAAGTCCGCCTTGACGCAAGTCTCATCATCCATGATGAGACAATGAGGCTTCGTCAGCATCAGGATGTACAGTTTCCGAGCCCGTGACTTTCTCATCGTATTTTACCATGCGTCACGATTTGAAGCCTTCTGCACTTGCAGTCCCTCCTGGTCCGTAACTCTCTGAGCGAAAGACTTGGACAGATTCAACTTTTTGGCCACATCCCTGACGGAAGCGCTTTCACAACACGTTTGTGATCCTGATCACCAACAGAACATCCATTCTACTACCCAAATTTGCAAAAGAAAACACTCAACGGGTAATTTTCTACAGCGTTTTTTCTGTGATGCAATTTAATGTGGGACACCCTTTAGTTACTGTCAAAATTATCAATTACACGCACGCTAAAAAGTTACTAGCTCATAATTGTGTCTCATTTTGTTTCGACCGTTTCGAAGTTTATCGAAAAAGTACCCAATGGATAAATCAAAAACGCATTCACAAATTCAAAGAGAACCGAAGAAGATTCCCGACCAACCGAAAGAAAATATTTTTCATCTCATTTGCCGCCCGTCGCCACCAAAGTGAAATGCAATGCACGGAGGAGACTGGCTCGACACAGGCCGGAACCCGTTCCCTCCGAGTTGAAGCATAAATCTATCGAAAAATTATATATTGCGATGATTTTCTTGTTTTGGGGCGAAAAGCGCGGGAAAGCAAGCGGCGAGGGACCATTTTTCTTCTCGCCATCCGTAGACACTCCGGCCAGAGAGGCTGACTGGCTGGATGGATGATGGTCGGTTGGTGGGTTCGCACGGGGAAATTCCTTCGCCTAGACGCTAAATGTCAAGTTGGCGGTAAATTGGTTCACCGATCCGCACCGCGCACCGATGATGGGAAGTGGAACAACCGAAAGTTGTTGTTTGTTTGTGTTTGTGCAAAGATTTGTTTTGGGAGTAAATTGCATTCGGAGAGTGGGTCAGACGAAATGTGTGTGAGATTGAGGTGGTTGTAAATTGTCTAGAAGGAGGAGGCGCACGGTTTTTTACGCTGATACAGAGTGAACAATATGATTGATGCTCATCATGAAATGCATCGGGCAAAAAAATCCACTGTTCATTTCATGAAGCCACCCAAGTTGACAATCTCCAAATAGATTTTTCAAAACACAAAAATGTTTACGACCATGGCTTATGTCTTCTGGGATTATTTACCGCTGGGTTTTATTGGCATATGAAAATATTTTCGACCAACCACTTCAATGCGTTTCTTACCCCCTGGGAGAAGCATCCTAAGAAAGCCGTCGTCGCTTTCCTGTGTGGAAACTGTCAGCTCGAGCGAAGAAGCCACTAGCGAGTGTAGTTTTAATGCTGGCACCTCGACGACCGACCCCAACCAGCCGCGAGAGTGGATCATTATTAAAACAAATAACCACGCTTCTTAGCATTATTACGACGGCATCGGCGGATTGTGCCTTTGAATCTTATGTAAAGTCATAAAGATGTTTTGTTACTCCGACCTACGGACAAACGCCGGCACGACTCTGTTCGTTATTATGATCTTGAACCACCTATCGTCTTGCTTGTGACTCAGACTTGTGTGGCAAAGTGCGTACCTCGTTTCGTGCTCTTTTTCGATGACCTTCTGCCGATGCAATGGTTCAGGACTTCCACAACACGCAAATGAATATTGACAACCACTCTCGCCTACGCTAATCGACTTGGAATCGAAGACAGGTGCAACCGAAATAACTGACCTCCCACTTGGGCAGTTGATATTTCATTGAGAAATCCACACTGGATCCGAACGCAGCCATTAATCTAGTTTCCAAAATTGCCCGTGCTAAATTTAGCAACTCGTTATTGCTGCCAACTTATAGGAGGGGGGACGGAGCGCAGGCGGCGCCGCGATTAGAAATCCAGATCGATTTTATTTTCATTTTCATGTAGTCGTTTATTTTAATTGCGAGTAACATATACCAAAATCCAAGCCAAGCCAATAATGTGTACCACCATGTCCACACGGCGGAAGGTCCAATCTGGGAATAAAAATAACCCAAAAGTACGAGAAATGCGAGGAAGAACGTCTCTTTCTTGCTCTCGTTCTATCCGGCTGAGCCAAACAGGTTGATATTATTCATATCGTGTGACGACAGCGAAGACGACGACGACGACGATAGGTAAGAGTCTTCAGGTCGGGAGGATCTTGAGGCGCATGCGTTAGTCACTTTTTCTTCTTGGTAGTTTCGCTCGCCATTCTTCATTATTCGGAAATCTCTAACTAGCGCCGCCTGCTCTCTGCTTTGCACGGTAAGAATTGTTTACCCATTACTTTATTATTATTTTTTATTGATATTATAATTCCTCCTATTCAGAAATTATCCATTTTCTTTAAAAAGAGATTCCACCAATTAAAATGAGTATACTAAATACATTTTATAAGAATATAGAAACATCAGGCATGGAATAAAAATTATAGTAATAGAAAAGTAATCAATAATGGATGAACGCTTTTTACCGTGTTGAAAATGAGAGGGTTAGAGATCTAAGCCGATTGTAGCACAGGTTAGAGTTGAGTTGCAAGGGGGATCGATTCTCTCCATCGGCAATTCATTATTGATTCTGCAGCTGAGGTCGACTGCAGACCTAGCATCAACTTGCACTCTTAACAACAAGTGTCTAATATATTCTCAAACACTTTTTATTTTCAACATGGTTGTCTAAATACGCCACAGTTATTGCGAATGTACACGGAGAAAAACAAATATACTAAAAAGCATAATTTCTGTACTAAAATCTTATTCGATCTATTCAGTCATTGGAATGAATAAACCAGGTTTATAGATTGATAAGAATAAATCAAAATAAATCAATTCAATGAATTTATCAAATTATGCATTCCAATGAATACTTTACATATATATGCATTGCAACGCGTATAAATATATGCATGCCAATGCATTATTCAAATTTATGCATTGCAATGCATATTCGCACAAAAATTAAAGAGGATTAGGATAAGAATGTTTTTTTTTTCTTGTGATTTTATACACTGATGGACATAAGTATTCGTCATAAGCATACCCTTTGAATTCTTATTGAATATATATATGATATCAATTTTAACAGAGTTCAAGTTATCATACAAATAAAACAAATCAAGAATATTCAACATATTGGATAAATTCAGGTGATATAACAAAAAATTTCAAAACAACCTCAAAATAACTGGACAAAAGAATTCGTCTTACATAAAATTCTCGAGTAACTCATGATAAGGGCCTAAAAGCCAATTGTAAACAATGACTTTAATCGTTGATCTCTCACGCATCACAAGACTTCAACGATATCCAACTACACCATATGATAGAGCAAACATTCCTCTACCAGACGCTGCTTTGAATATTGGATAATGTTTTGGGATTCGAGAGAAATCGACGTTTAAAGTCAATGTTTACAATTGGCTTTTAGGCCCTAATCATAATTTACCCGAGAATTCTGATTAAGTTTTTAAAAACTTCAATGATTCGTGTTCCCTCTCGTAGTAGTGAAAGTATCACATATTCTAGTCATTTTTTCACTGCCATGTTGTAGAACGTTTATATAAAGGCGCTAACATCAGGTGTGATACTCGCGGATGATGCCGCAATTCACTCTTAGACTTCTAACACGCTCAAATCAGCCTCATTTGTATAACTGTCCTTGTTTTTCTCTCGGAAAAATTACTCAATTTTCGTAAAAATTGGTACAACTTAATTTATGAGTTGTTCCAATTTTTACGGAAATTGAGTAAATTTTCCGTGAGAAAAAAAGGGACAGTAATACACATGAAAGAGAGGCTGATTTGAGCATGTACTTTCAATCTTAGGGAAACGACGAAAAGTACACTTTTCATTTTCATGACAACTTATGTTGGTGTTTATTTAATTGTTTTATGGAATGAACAACCGAAATACAGTCACCGCCAAAATAAAGTGCCCACTTTTCTCATGAACACGCTTCATCTCTGAAGTCATTGAAAAACTCATTTTATCGTATTCATATATTTTTCTTAGCATGATAATATTATTATTTTAAAGATGTTTGTGTATTTTTGCAATGGATAATACACATTTTTGCAAAAATATTTTTTGAACTATACGTGGTGAAAATTTGGTGTGTCATAATAAAGTGCCCAATTGAAAATATATTATGTGTATGTAATTTTTACATCCAAACGTTTTCAACTTTTTTTACGTTTCCAAGTGTTTGTTGATCTTCTTCAGTTTTCGGTCAGAAAGATTCAGTGCTAGTTATCTAAATAACCATGGATAATACGGTGGCAAGCAAAACTTTTCCCTTTCAGATCCGAAAATGTCTTATTCGTGACATCGAGAATGGTGAATCGCATCGCAAGATTGGTGAAAAGTATGCATACAGCAAAGCAGCGGTTACCAAACTATTCGCAAAGTACAAAACCTATGGTTCAGTAACTGATCGCCCAGGAAGGGGAAGCAAACGTAGAACAGATTCCCGAACAGATGCGACAATCACTCGAAAAATAAAGAGCAATCCGAAAGTTACCCTCAAGGAGATCAAGGAAGTGATTCAACACCCGATCTCGGACAGTACTCTACGCAGAAGGATCGCTGAACACGGTATGAAGAGCCGGTTTTGAAGGAAGTTGCCTTTTATTAGCAAAGCCAACAAAGCGAAACGACTCAAATTTGCTCGGGGACATGCTGATAAACCTTTAGAATATTGGAAGACTGTTTTGTGGACTGATGAGTCCAAATTGGAGAGGCGCTTCATGATCGACATATCCAGGGCACAGTTAAGCATGGTGGAGGGAACGTGATGTTGTGGAGGTGTTTTTCTTGGGCGGGTGTTCATGCTGTGGTAAAAATCGATGGTATTATGACAGCAGATTCCTACATTGACATATTGCGTGAGAATTTGGAGGTTTTGTAGGTTAAAGCTGGGCTGGAAAACAAATTTGTATTCCAGCAAGATAATTACCCAAAACATACCGCGCAGAAGTCAAAGGCATTCTTGCGTTCCTGTCGTATTAAACCTATGGAATGGCCCCCATAGAGTCCAGATCTGAACCCAATAGATAATCTGTGGGCCATCTTGAATTCACGAGTTGATAAGACAGGAGTTACCAACAAAGATAACTATTTTCAAGCTCTAAGATAAGTGGGCACTTTGTTTTGACATGCATAATTTCTACTTTATGATTTTTATATATATATGAGTAACTCATATACTCTAAATGAATCCATGACGAATACTTATGTCCATAAGTAAATAAAATATAAGCTAAACAATTTTGAAAACAGTTCTTCCAATTTCACTCTTAAGACTGACCCACAATAAATTGCGGATGCGGATGCGGATGCGTTTGCGTGAATTTGACAGTTGTCCCATAGGTTTTCTGTCAAATCCGCAACGTATCAATTGTGGGCCAACCATTATACTTTTCTTACACTTATATTCTTAAACACGACGGCGGACCGATGCAAATTTCGAAAAATGCACGTGCTTTCAAGAGGCAAAAGAAAATAAGATCTGCACAAGTCGTCGAGCTCCTAAAGTATATAACGCCGGTAACGCAATATGCACGGAAATTAGTAATTATCTAAAATGGATTGCAATGCATAAAATATATTAATTCAATGCATAGTTTGTATGCATTGCAGTGATTTAAAAGGAATAAAGCGCAGAAAGGAATATGTATATTATGCTTTTAGCATTTTCGATTTTCTCCGTGTATTGCTGCAATTGTTTTGGATTGTGCAAATTAATGTTTGTGTCATACAGAGTCAACTTGAAAGGTACAGATGTTTTAACATTATTTGGTACACATTATGGAAAGTATAGATTACAGATATTTGGCCAGAAGTACCACACACCATCGATTTGCTTTACCAAAGACAAACCAGCCACAGGCTGAAAGTTTATGTAATAAAAAAAATAACCTAACCTAACCTAACCTAACCAAATGTCAACTGTCGATGAAAGCAACACCAGTCGATTAAAGGGTGTTTCGATTAAAATTTGGTCGACTTAAACTTGACGCATTTCCTTTCATCGTGCATACTCCTCATTTTGACACTCCTCATTTTGAAGATATGTGTGTGTAGCATCATGCATCTATTTTGATTTTCAGATAAGCAATAGCACTTCAGTTATCAGTTCAGCATTCAAAGGAAGAGAAGCAATGCATCAAAATTTTGCCCGTGCACGGCGAAAATCCAAACTACTCTCACGCCAAGTTTGCGCAATTGTTAGATGTGGCTAAATCAACTATAACCAACGTATTCAAAGTGTTCGGTGAACGTTTGTCCACAGCCAAGAATGCTGGATCGGGGGGAATTGAAAGCCGGAGGCCACAGCGACGACAAAAAGAGTTGCCCGTTGTTTCGAGCGGAGCCCCAACCTCTCCGTCCGAGATGTCACAAAGAAGCTGGGGGTGGCGCCTTCAACCAAGGATAGAGGTAAAAAACGAACTGGACTGTCGACTTAGAAGAAACTGGTGACTTCAAATCGCGACGATAAACAAAACACGTCGGCCAAAGCACGATCGTGAAAGTTGTACACGACGATGCTGACGAAGTTTGATTGCGTGGTAGAGGACGGTGAAACTTTCGTCAAGGCAGACTTTTAACAGCTTTCTGGACAGGAATTTTATATGGCAACCGGACGGGGAAAGGTGGTCAATATTTTCAAGCACATCAAACTGTTAAACTTTGCGAAGAAATATCTGGTGTGGCAGGTCATCTGTGCCTGTGGCTTGAAAAGCAACGTTTACATTGCGACCGGAACCGTCAACCAGGAAATTTATCTGAGCGAGTGCCTACAAAAACATCTGCTGCCTTTCCTGAAGCGACACAATTGTTCCGTTCTATTTTGGCCGGATTTGGCATCTTGCCATTACGGAAAAAAGGCTATGGAGTGATATGCTGCTAACAACGTTCAAGTGGTGCCCAAGGACAAGATCCCGCCCAACACGCGGAACCTTAAGAAGACTCAAAAAGCTGGTGCGAGCTAGAAACAGTTCAGGGCAAACTGACGTTCTGCGGTGAATAAAGTGGACAAGAAGACTGTACAAAATCTTATGGCAGATGTTACACGAAAACCCCGGCAATCCGCATTTGGTTAAAAAGAAGCCTAGCTGAATAGTTCTCCTGTACTCTGTATTAACTTTGATCGACTCACACACATTACTGTTCGACCAAATTTTGATTGGAACACATTTTAGTTAGGATTTTCACATAGAAAAAGAACTTTAAATGAAAATAGTGTAGTAAGTTCCTTGATAATTCAGCCACAGCCTGGTTCATCTCCCGTCGTAGTCACTCAAACACCTTTTGGGTATTCTCGTTAATTGTCCGGGGGTGAGGTTCGAACTCGTGACTTTAATGCTACCGGATTGTGTGAGTTGATCGTTGCAATTATGACGGAGGAGGAGTCACGATCGCCCTGCACAACAACATCAACTGCTAACTATCGGAGTTGAGTTCTAATCTGCCGACGACCCTATCGCCATCATCGCGGCTTATTGTCCCAAGCAAGCCGGCTTCGCTAACGGAACAATAACGGTCCTACGAAAGAACATCCGCAAGCTAACTCGAAGGCCGAGGCAGTTTATCATCTAGAAAATGAGAAGAAATATTAGTAATTTCCATTTAATTCCAACTGCCTTTATTGCTAAACTTGACAGAAACGCGTAGTTCATGTACAATGAACAGACTTCTTCAGTGTCGTGTACTAATACTCTGCTGAGAGACATACCCTAGCTCAGGTTAGCTGTTTTTTACCCATTGAAGAACTTAGTTGAAGTTCTCTGAAGGACTTATCCAAAGTTTTGTGAAAAACTTCTCTGGAGGACTAACCCGAAGATGTTAGAAGAACGTACCAAAAATACCCATATTGGGGTCATCAGCCTCTTGTGTGCACTAGCGATAAATATTCAACACATAGTTCACAGGCAGCCCAGTGCCACGCAGTGGAATTATTCTGAACTTTGAATTTGACCGTCTGGAAGACCAAAATAACATGAATTTATACATGATCTAGATATCAAAATACAGATAATACAAAAAGTGCACATAAACATTAGTTGTTTGGATTTTCGCCATGCACGTGCATAATTTTATTGCGTTGCTTCTCTTCCTGCGACAAAATTTTGATACATTAAGTGCCAATCTCAAAATCAAAATAAAGGCATGATGCTACACGCACACATCTTCGAAATGAGGGGTGTGCAAAATTGTTTAATGCACGATGAAAGGAAATGCGTCAAGTTTAAGTCGACCAAATTTTGAACGAAACACCCTTTAATTGCAGGCATTGTAAAATCAAACGCATTCATAGTCAGGTGAAAATTGTTGCTGTTTGCACTTAATTTAACCCTCGATATGGTAGTTTCTACTACGGTTTTTTTGGGAGGCAGGCTTCAAGAACTAACGCTTTATACAGACCTCTGAATACGGCATGCCAATCTAGGAGTCTTGCTCAAAAACACATCACCCGATGCTTCAACGTGTTCAAAACAAGTTCCTCAAGTTGATCCTGAAAATCCTTTCGAGACAAAAACAACCATGATCTACCGTTACTTCTGACCGGAATAAAGACGCTCGAACAATTCTGGAAATTTGTAAACGAACAACGCCACGAAATTGGCCTTCCGTCATCTATGTCGCTCCACGGCAACAAGGCTTCCATCCCGCAGGGTATTTGCCAGCTATTTTCCGAGAAATTCTCTAGCGTTTTCAACGAGGAGACATTGAGCGATGACCACATTTGACTTGCGGCCAGCTTGCGGTCAAACCTTGGGCCAAGTCGACATCGATGCAGAGATGATAATCAAGGCCTGCTCAAAACTCAAATTGTCTCACAAACCCGGGCCGAAACGAATTCCTTCGTCCTATCTCAAACTACACCTGGATAGTTTGTTGCCCCCGCTGTTTCACGTTCTTCGACTGTCTGCGGCTGTCGGTATTTTTCGTTGCTGTTGAAAATTTGCGAAATGGCGAAAAGCGCCCAAACTGATGTCATCTTGTCTTGTCAGCAGCCTTCGATAAATTGAACCACCGCATAGCTATTGCCAAACTGGACAGGCTTGGCATCGACGGATGCCTGCTGCAATGGTTTTTATTGTACCTCACTGACCAGCATCTGGCTGTAGTCATAGGAGATTGTCAGTCTCACAGGTTCAAAGTCAGGTTTGGTATCCCACAGGGTTGTCACTTGGGACCGTTGATTTTTTTGATCCACTTCAACGACGTAAATTTAGCTTTTGAAAGACCACGACTATCGTACACAGATTACCTGAAAGTCTCGTTTTCGCTCAAGAAACAGACTATTTTATTCAAGTATGTCTTGTTGGGCACCAAAATTGAGCGCGTCAGACAAGTCAAGGACCTATGAGTAATTCTGGACACCCAACTCACCTTCAAGCAGCATATCTCGTACGCTGTCGGCAAAGCCTCCTGCGTTCTGGGGTTCATCTTCCGGATTGCTAAAGACTTCACAGACATCTACTGCCTCAAACCGTTGTACTGGTCCTTGTGTGGTTCTATATTAGAAGATTACTCGGTTGTGTGGACTCCTCATTTCAACAACGGTTTCGTTAGAGTAGAGGCTGTTCAACGACGGTTTTTGAGATTTGCGCTACGTAAACTACCATGGACGGATCCCTAGCGTTTGCCAAGCTACGAAAGCCATTGCCATCTGATTAACCTGGAGTCCCTGTTAGTCCGTAGAGATACAGCCAGGGCTTTGTTAATCGCAGACATCTAGCAAGGCCACATCGACTGTCCTGGTCTTCTGGAGCAAATCAACATCAACGTGTAACCCCGAGACCTGAGGAATAGTCCGATGCTGCGGTTACCTCCACAACGAACCAATTATAGTATGTTTGGCGCAATTGGCGGTTTACAAAGACTCTTTAATATAGTTTCCGCCTTGCCAGATGCTTCGTCGTATGTTTAGTCATCTTTTTTTTTTGAAGACCTGTCTAATTCGCATCGATACACTATGGTACGAATGGACAAATTTCGCTAAAAAAATCGATTACTCGAAACCCATTAACTTTAGACAGATGATGTCTTCAGAAGATTTAATTTAAAAATCTCTTGGTCTATCTCTTGGTTTGAGTCGTGGCTAGGGTGGTCCTTTTATGTTCGTAATTTAAATTTCAACTTTTTATTCTTATGGATATCCTCTAATGATTTGCTTCTGAAGAATTATAGATATTTTAATTTAACGAAACTTTGCTGAAAAAATTAAACTTCTATCTCATCTACGTATCGTTTTATAAAAGTTTTTCTGACTTTCCTTAGGGTGGGACTTATAAAAACAGTGTTTTGGCTGCAACTTCTTCATTTCAATTTGAATTTGAAAACTTTGCAGAGATGACGTTTAGGGTATAAAATTATGCACATCTTGAAAAAAAAGTTTAAGGGGTTGAATTGTAAAAAATACGGTTTTGCAAGATATCGTATTTCCTTATTTGCAAATATCTACAAACACAGAGTACGTGAAGTGAAAGTACAAACTTCCACCAACAAGATCTATGCAAAATTGTTTGTCCCCTTTTGTCCCCTTTAGGTGAAAAACTCGTTTTAAAATTGGTAGTTTTTCATTTTTGTATGCATAATTTTCGATCAGCAGCATCAACAATTATCATCAAAAAGCGTAACAACGCGAGTTTTTTAGGAAAATATTTATATTTTTATATTAACCCATCTCCGTTTATTAATTAACATTAAGATCACAGACAAACAGACATAACACATTGAACATTTTGCACTACAAATCATCGTCATTTTAAAAAAACTAACGCCATCTGTTGATCACACTGTGATGGATGATTAAGCTGATGTTTTGTATCTTTGTCTGTGTTAATAAAGTCAAATTTGTTTGCTTACATTTATTAACATCATTATATGCACATATTTCTATTTGTATTTATATATTTACCAAAACACAATTACATTTATACATTTATATATTTATAAATTTACATCGCGATAGTGTAATTTTTGTTTTGTTTTATGTCATGATCATTAATATTCTATTCAAGTTTTGCTTAAAGTAACATCATTGGGGTTTAAACATAACCTGTTGATGAATAGAAATAAATAAATAAATAAAAATCTTAGGCTTTTCAAATTGTAGTTGTAGTTTAAGTAGGTAGGTATATCATATTATAGGTTATCATATTTTTAAATTTAAAATTAAATCAAATAATGCTCAAAGGGCTGATCTGTAACTTCAATCATAGACTGAAATCCTTAAAATAGCGGAGAATATGGGTTTCGGTTGGTTATGAACTTATTACTCACATTTCGCTGCTGAGTAAAAAATTAGCACGAAAAGAGATTTAGAGTGCACCCATGTTAGAGTAGTTTTAGTATTGCGTGTGATCGAGTCCTCAAAATCTCGAATCAATATCGCTCGCTGTTTCTGTCAAGATAACTAAATTGACGAGTGCATGAGACATGACCACAGGTCAAGGGCCACCCATAGCTAACGTAGTTTTGGTCAAATAGGTCTTCTATCCAATATGTTTTAAACCAATTGTAAATCATTAATTTTCTATTACTTGTTGAGTAAATTGTATTAATTTAGGATCACTAGTTTTGACACATCGAGGATGTATGACCCAAGCATCATCTGTTCGTTCTCTGAACAGCTGCTCTGACAATAACTGAGTAGCAAGCTCGGGCAGCCAATCAAGCTCATGTATAACGCTTGCATTAAAAAATATGGACAGATAATTGCTTTTAATGAATTTCCCATGTAAAGTTATCATTTAAGCTTACTTGCAAAAAAAATTCTACGCCCTTACTAGCAGCCTTCCGGCAGTTAACCGCAACATTCCCGGCCAGAACACCGCGTCTTCGCCCTTATGGTATTTCTTGATGAACGACGCAACTTCCGGCAGGCATTTCGTACTATAAATTTCACCGGTTGGAGTTTGACTGATAGATCTGTCAAATTTTGTCTGTTGACTCGTGGGTAACTGGTTTATACTGCATGGGTAGTTTTGTCAGTGCGGCAATTATTGTCCATTTTTTTTTAATACAAACGTTACTTTGCATCAACTTAACGATTCGACTGAAGATACTGATACCATCATTTGGACTGCACTCCGGAACCATATTTTGTTCTTGGAAGTCGATCACCTACTCGCGTTTATCAGCAGAAATATCCCAGCAATCGGTGTCATTTGTGTGCAAAATTTAGAATATCAAGCACGTACTTCGACTCAGACCACGTTCATCACAATCATTCAATTCCTGCCACCACCGGTGGATCTGTTCCCGTCAATCAATTTTACTACTACCGGACCGACCGGAGCAATCACAGCCAGCCGGTAATTAAATTGATCTTGAACCGACGAGGCACCAGCGATTGTCACGTCATAACGTCTTCATTCCAAGTAGGCGGCTGAAATCGGTTTGAGTGTACCGGAATGACTTTTCCCTCCTCCTGCCAGTTCCCATAGCATTGATTGTTCCTTGTTTTAAGAAGAAACAAATCGAGTTTGTTTACATCGCTGACGGGTACGAAATGATCTGCTGGTTTGTTTTTTAGTTTGTGTTTTCACAACCACCAAACGCCCCCACAATGTACAACACATATGAATATGGAAATATTTGTATTTTTTTTCCTATCCGGCATACCGACGGCGTAGAGCGAAAGCATAATTAACTCTTTTTATTTTTGACTAGCTGTAAAACATTGCGAAAAATGCACACGAGTCCCGTAATTAATTTTTCCTAGCCTCGCCTCGTTAGGACCATTGCTGGTTGCGTTCGTCGGGTGTTTGCGTACGGGGTGGCATCCGTTCGGATGGGTAAACACATTTTTAACGAGATAACCTCAAAAGTTGCTTCACACTCGTGCCGCACCCGAGGTTGAGGTTGTTCGTTGCGCAAAAACGACATTAGTGACCCTGGTCCAGTTGCCGATAATCCGCGCAATGCGTCTTTTGGGCCACAAACGCTACTATCCGTCGTCGCGTGCACTGATAACATCCAGCGCCGGTGTTTTGTGATCTATTTATCGATTTTGACGACAGTAATGTGCGCCTTGAAGACGTCATCAGCCGTAACCAGGGGAAGGAAGAGGAGGCGGGGGGAGAAATACGTCAACGACGTCGGCTACGTTGCGAAATAACGTCAAAATATCAACATGTTCGGAGCATGTATTCGCTGTGTGGGAAAATCAGAATAGCTTCCACCTTAGTCGTATTTCTCGCTCTTTTTCATGGCAAGAGTTAAACGCCGATCAAAGCTAGACACATTTTAAATTTGGGCGATGATGATGATGATGATGAGATGCCGTCAATCATTTCTGGAAGTGTTTGAGCTAGACGATTATAATACTAAAGGATAATTTATTGATGAAAATTCAAAACCAGGTTAATAAAAGAGATGAACTGATGTTTGTTAACAGGTGTGGATAACCTTCAAATTATTCAATCGTCTCACACCAATTTGAAAAAGGTGCTGGTGACCCAAGTAACCACAAGCATTATATCATAACATTAATTCGACCGACTATCAGCAACAGTCATGCCATATCACATTTATTCAACAACTCCAATGCTATGTAGCATTACCTTTACATTAAAAATGTTATGATGCATTACTATATTTCTTCAAACAACTTAACGTTAAATACGCATTAATTGATGCATTATTGCATTATCTCAATAAATGCTTCATTGCTAGCTAAACAGTAGCATTGGTGCAGTATCATCTGGACGACATTTTCCAATTTGACTTTGGAAATGAGAAACATATGATCGAGCTGAGCTGCCTGTCAGATCCAGAAACGTCATCTTCATTCTTCTTAACCTTGGACTTCGCAGCAGAAAGTTTGATTCCTAAAATTTCAGCAAAAAATATGGCTGCATTATGGGCAGCCGCGGGTTTTTCTGGTTGTTCAGAGGACTGAGCTGTTATTTTTTAAAGAGGAATCTTCATTCTCATACCATTTTCTTTTATGATCCAGTTTCAAGCTGCACCGGGTATCAAAATGGTGGCTTGTTGTGTGATGAACGGCGGGGGCATGATTTCATTTGAAACTCGTCTGGGGTTGAGGATGAACAAAGGTTCGGGTATCACAGTCTCAACGATGTGTTGAGCATGAAAAATCTAAAAATAGCTGCATGAAACATGTTTTTGTAGTACGACAAAGAGGGTGTGCTTAGGGTATGCTTCCTTAATATTATGCAGTTGTCTTCCATTATTTCATTGCTCTCTTGGCTAAGAGCGTTAACGCATCCGGCATTCATCGATCATTCGTGAGAAGCCTCGGTTCGAATCCCAATGTAGGAAACACATTGGAGCTTATATAAAATGTATCTCATCATCAATGTTTCGCGAAAATATATGCCATTAAATGATAGAAATAAAACGTCGCAATAGAGGAGAAATGAATTTCTTCAAATAGAAAGGGGAAATACATTCTTGATGTTTTTTCTCCAAAATTTTCCAAGCTCTATATATGCTTTTTAAAATGCAATAAAACATTTCAGTAGAAGCAGTAATTCAACTGCTGAAAAAGTAACCATGCCCTAAATATACTTGTTTTCGGGCTTCAATAAAGCATGTGCGCTAGCTTTAATTTGACAGGAGTGGGGCCCTTTTCGACTTTAGTTCTGCTTTATGGACGCATATAAGATTAAACTGCTTTATACAATAAACTTATATCGTAATATAATGCAAAATTGATGTATCTATATAGAGCTTCATGGTTACTTGGGGAATCATCTCGTTGAGCAGCAAATCCTAGGAGTATTACTCGACTCACCATAAATGACATGAAGATAAAATTTTAATATTGCGAAACATTTTGGCCGACTGGGACATCCCACGCGGAATGATCTAGATGCGGTATGACCAAGAGCAATAATATTTGAATATTGGTTTCTAATACACACAAGTTATTGCCGTTTGAATGACATTCCATGATTTGGAATTTGCAATAAATTAAATCTAATCGCGCTAAATATTTAATAGCAGCGCCATCGGTGGTCGGTTTTGGAATTTTTTTGACAGCGAACTCCATGATGCCAAATGCCATAAGACGAAGAGAACATTTGGCCTAATCGGTAACTAAGCTGACTGAATTACTGATGATTCATTTATTTGTTTCGGTTTGCTTGGAATCGCTTTCTACTCAGCTTTCAAAGATGGAAAACATTTCAACGAGTCATGTTAGCGGTCTTTAATTTAATTTGAAATTCAAAAGAATGAGTTTAACCGTTAAGCACTCGACACTCGAGAAGTCTGTTAGTCACTCATATGGTAGGCCTAAAGCTCGATTCAAAGTAAATCTGAACGCTTGGTTTAATAAACTACCGCGTCCCTGGTGGTTGGACCAACAAACGTTTGACAGACATTTGTTGATGTTTCATTGAAGCAGAAATTGCTGAATTGGTCCCGATTGGTCGACGCATCTCGAATTACGGATCATGGCACTTGAGTAAAGAAAATTGAATGTGCACAAACATCTAGAAATTCCTTCGTGGTCTGCCTCAAAAATAGCAAAAGTGTTAAAATGTCTTGTAATGAAACGTCACAAGGATTCTCTGAGTGTGGATAGAGCACAGCGCAACTATCATAAAAGTGGCACTGGGGACAAAGAGCTATGGAGAAAGGTGTTAAGGTACGTGAAAAGCAGCCCAGGTGTCTCCATACGTGATTTGGCTACGAAACACGATTCAGACTTTACCACCGTGACGAACATCCTTTCAAGAGAAGGATATTAGTCTTTTTGTGCCAGTAAACATCCGAATAGCTCCATGCAAAAATTAGTGTCCAAAAAGCTAGCACAATAAGTATACGAACGAGTTTTGACGAAATTTGATGGCTGTATTTTAATGAATGACGAAACATATGTCAAAATGGATTATAAACAAATCCCCGGATGAAAATTATACCTGGCTGGGGGATGTCTCTTCCAGGTATAAATTTGCTTTTGCTGACAAGTTTGCTGCAAACAATGTTAATTTCGTCGCCAAAGAAATTAATCCTCCAAATTGTCCTGGGTTCAGACCGTTCGAAAAATATTGGGCAATTGTCAACCGGAAACTTTGAGGAAGCGATAAAAAAGTTTAAAGTCGCATAAATTCGCCGGTACAATGTCACCAGTGACTGTGCAGATCATGATGGCATCGATCACAAGTAAATTGCGACCGTTCGAAACGGTGAAATGTAATAACTTGTTTTTGTTTGACGATTTGATCAACCGTGTATGTTGTTTAATTCTTGAGTTATGATCACTTAAATGCGTCTAAATTTTCTTTAAATTAGGCTTTATTTATCAAAGAAAAAACTTTTTCTTGTGAAATTTAAAGACATTTCAGTTTTTTAATTTTATTTTTAAAGAAATCATGTGAAGTGATAGATTAATTTTTTTTAGTTCTCCAATCAACTAGCCATGCTTTTGAATGAAAAAAAAACTTTATCTCTCCTGACAATTGAGTAGCTTTCTTATCCAGAAGAATACGAGAAAACCGAAACTCAATCTTCAAAAAAAAAAATCACTGAAGAAGTATGTATATCAAAGGATATGCTTTTTCTTGTGATTTTGAGTATTTTGCTTACGTTAACTTGTAATAGTTTGAAAAAAGTGTTCCAGTTTTTCATTATTACTATTATATAGTATTTTTTAAACAGTGATCAAGTGAAGTGTTAATTTAAATTTTCCTTGTTTTACATGTAAGCAAATTGAAATTATTAAAATTTGAAAGAAGCAAAAATATTCCCTGGAAGTTCAGTTGTTTATGAAATAGGAAGAACTATAAATGCTTTTTTTAAGTTGTTCTAGACCTTTCAAAAAATCCTTAAGTTCAAATCATGATGTTCTGCATGATCAATAAGCAGATTTTTAACATAATAACACTGTAATACACATATGTTAAAATTTCTAGAATACCTACGGTACTCCAAATAATCCTCGAATTCCGATCTTGATTGTCTACATGTTCAACAAGGCAATTGACGATATCTCCACCGTACTTATGAGTTGAAATAGCTCTACGGGATATCATAGAACTGTAATAAACATGTTATAGTGTTTCTAGTACAGCAACGGTACAGCAAACTATCCTTAAATACAGATGTTGACAAGCCCAAGACCTTTAACGATGTCTCCACCGTACTTACTTATCATACAAAACATCGAGATCTTCTGAAAATACTTTTATATCACTTTAATTATGCAATGATGTTCCATGGAGCTTTGCCAGCTTATAGGTATGATGGAGACCTCGTAAATCACCTTCGTGATCATGCAAAACATCTAGATCTAAACTCAAGAATAGTTTGGAGTGCCGTTGATATTCTGAACCAACTGTTATATGACTATAATTGTGCAATGATGTCCCATAGAGCTTTACCAACTCAAAAACATGATGGAAACCTCGTAAATCACTTTGTTTATCATGCAAAACATCAAGATCCCTACTCAAAAATAGTTTGGAGTGCCTTATTTATTCTGAGATTACATTAATATGCCTATAATTGTGCAATGATGCCCATGGAGCTTTTCCAACTCATAAGTATGATAGAGACCTTGTAATTCGCCTTGTTGATCATGCAAAACATCAAGATCTAAACTCAAGAATAGTTTGAAGTGCCGTAGATATGATGAGAATTCTGTTATATGATTATAATTGTGCAATGATGTTTCATGGAGCTTCACCAACTCCAAAGTACAATAAAGACCTCGTAAATCGCCTTGTTGATCATGCAAAACAACAAAACCTGATCTCAAGAGTAGTATGGAGTGCCGTAGATATTCTAAGAATACTCTAATATGACCATATATGCCATGGTGTCCAATGGAGCTTTACCAACTCATAAGTACAATGTAGACCTCGTAAATCGCTTCTTAGATCATATAACACACCAACATTCAAACTAAAGAACAGTTTGGAGTGCCGTAGATATTCTAATAATATTATAATATGACAATAATTGGGCAACGATGTTCCATTGCGCTTTGACAACTCATCAGTACGAAAAAGGCCTCGTAAGTTTTCTTGTTGGCAATGCAAAACACCAAAACCTGAACTCAAGAATAGTATGGAGTACCGTAGATATTCTGAGTATAATGTAATATGTCTGCAACGGTGTAAAGATTATCCTTGTTTCTTTGATAGCTAGGAAGTATGGTCAAACATTCTAAACCTCCTTGTCAATCATGTTCAAGGCAAAATCCAAACTCAAGGACAGTTTGAATGATCTTGATCATCATTGTATCCACAACCATACCTGTTCAATAGTTGAAAAAGTTAAAAAAGGTATTGTTGAACATGTTTACAAAACAAGCTTCCTCTGTAACTCTAAAAGCCGAATTTTGACAGCAAATTTTGATTTTGGGTTGGATCGGTTATCCTTCATTGGAAGTTAACATTTTATAACGAAGAAGGTGTTTGGAGTCATATCGACCCGGATTTCAAACTCACATTGTGGAAAGTTTGAATGACCAAATTTAAAAGTCTTCGCAGTCAAATTGCTTGTTAGACTCCGCATACCGCGTCCCAGATGTCCCGGCACATCCACTGGACCAGGATATCCGGAGTCATGTCGTGACCGCTGACGGCTATCATACCGGATCTCACGCCATCGAAGCAAGGAAATGTTCCGCAGTTTCCTCAACTCCCGCGCACTCGGTGCATGCGGAGTTCTATGCATGCCCGCATTTGTGCAGATATTGGCTATAGCAGCCATGGCCTGACAGAATCTGCGTTAAGTGGAAGTTCATTGCACCGCGTCGCCTACCAACCCGCACGGATATTTCCGGGATTAGTCGGTGCTGACCTTTGGTAGAGTTGTTACCACTTAACCATAAATACGCCTTTAGTGGTCTTCCGATTAACTCTTGTTCTACGTTGTTCGAAGCACTCTAGATTCTCTTTTATGCGTCGCGTGATGCCATTTGGAACTAACCACTTTCAGGCACCCTCTAGATTACTCAGGCGGCTCTTGGTACTCAAGGTGGTGATCCATGCCGGCCCGCTTTACCTTGATTTCGACAGGGTGACACTGGCCAGGAGCTTACACTTACACCGCAGAGCTTTCGACATCATGCGAGATATTGCCGATATCCCCATAGAGGCTTTTTTGCAGGCGTGTTCAACATGGCTGATAAAGTACAGATTATCGTCGATCATAACCCCCAAGATACCTCAAAGACCTCTTTGATTCAATCGTGCAATTACCAGCAGTAATCGTCACATGTTGCTCTGATTTTTAGTTGGCAACATCCGTGACCTCAGTCTTATGATGGGAGTTTCCTGGAGCTCATCCATCCATCCATTGTTCCACCACTTTAAAGGATTCACCACATATCTCTAGGGTGAAGTCGTCTGCAAACCCAACAATCATCATCCCGTTCGGAAACTCAAGCCGCAGTTCCTCATCGTACATCGTGTTCCATGGCACCGGACCCAGGTTCGAACCTTGCGGGACGCCTGCGGTGATCTGAACACGTTCCTTGCCTACCTCAGTATTGTTCACTAGTGTCTGATTCTGAAAATAGCTTCCCAGAATCTGGTTCAGGTACACAGGAACCTGGAGGCGTTAGGACGAGTCGGCGATAGCCACCAACCTGGCGCTATGGAACGCTTTTCTCACGTCAAGGGACAGGATCTGGTCGGGTCGTGGTTTGGAAAGAGTCCCCCAACGATCACCTGGTGTTTGCTTTGTTGGAGCCACCGTCGCTCTGTGGTTGGCCATTACTACCCGGTAGGCCTCACCCCATGGGTCCGCATTAGCCTTTTGATACAGGCCCTCAAAGCAGGCTCACTAACTGGTCTTTATCTTCCTCTTAGCGCGGCCTTCGCTCCCTCTACGCTCGATTTCAAGAATTCTGAGTACTTTGACGCCTCGGTATTGACGATGAGAGCCTCACCGCGGTTCCGCTTGCGGACTATGGGTCACTTGTTGTTTTTTTTATTCATTGTACCTATACTCCTTTTACGGACCTTAGTCCAGTGGCGCTCCCTGCCTCACTTAGGGTCGTCACTCACCCCCCTCTTAGCACTCGCATACGCTTCCGTGCTTACTATTGGTGCCGTAACGCTCTGGCCTCCTTCGGCCTTTGAAACAACTCTCGAGCTGGACGTCGTGCCTTTCGCGCTGGGTATGGCACCGTGGCTTCTCTCTTTGCGGCCAGCCGGAGCTGGTCACGAGGATGGACCCTCAGACCCCACCGCCACGTTCGCTTAGGTTTTTGGTCCGATGGGGGCGTTAGCCACCATGCACTTCTTTGAAGAGCCGGATGCTGGTTCACCCGGGGACTGCCTAGCCCGCTTGGAAGTCCCTACCCCATGGTAGATGAGGTGGAGTCTCTCACGGAGACGGACACTTCCGTCTGCGTGTGCTTCGTGTCCACTTCCCTTGCCCTTTCCGTGACTGCTAACCGTGCCAACTTTTTGGAATTTTGTACTCTAAGCCTTGAAATGGACCAATGACCATATTGGCAATTTCGGAAAAATCTAGATGCCCGGAAGAACCCTGAGTAAGGAACAAACCCGGATTTTCGTCGAAACATGCATTTCGACAGCTCAAATTTCATAGTTTTTCATGAACACAGGTATACCTCGATATGAAGCAACATTATTTTTTGAGTTCTATCGTATCATGAATGAGAGTTCATTTACACAAATCATTGCTACCCGTAGCTTGGAAATTGTTATATCTATCCAATGGTCTTACTTATTTTTTGGATGTGGTAAATTTTGCGATAAATTGATGGAAATAGTCAAAAAAATAAAGTTGTTTAATATCAAGGTATGCCTGTAGTTTACTTCTAGCCTTGAAATGGATCAATGACTACACGGAACGTTTCGATGCAATCAGGATGCCCCGAGGGAACCCTTTAAAAGGGAAAAAATACGGATTTTGGCCGAAACATGCCTTGTGACGGCTCAAACTTCATGATTTTTCGTAAAATGCCTATTTCTTGAACCCTGATGCTCCGGAATAAACATAAATAAATTGACAAGACTCACCGGATAGTAATCAATGTTTTTTTTTGTTCATTTGGTAAATGCTTATTCACTTTGCCGGCTCCATGAATTTGTTCCGATGAATTTGTTTAATTTTTGTTAATTATTGAGCGAGTAATGACAACTGAACATGTCGGACATTAACAAGATAACCAATGTGAAGTTAACATAATTTGCAACACTCTTGTTACATTTTACTCAATTTTTGAGTATAATTGTATACCATCTCTTTTTCTCTCACAGAAATGTTACTCAATTTTTGTAAAAAGTGAATCTACTAAATTTTATGAGCAGATCCACTTTTTTCGAAAATTGAGCAACAACTCTGTGAGAGAAAACGAGATAGCATACAATTGTACTCAAAAATTGAGCAAATGAAACGAGAGTGTATGACAATGACCCTTAGCTTCTATGGGGTATTTTAGAGGTAAGTGGATTATGACATTTTTGCAAGAAAAACATAATAATATTAAAGCATTCTATTTATTTTTTAATTCTGACAAATGCAACTAATGAAAAAAACAATTTCAAATTATCTCTACACAGAAAAAAATAATTAATTTTAACAAGCGTGTAAAATTTCCCCTCGTGTAATTCCAAGCCAAACAAGCGTAAACAACGATATTGTTTTCAATCTTTCATATAACAGGCTCGATTCAGGCGTTATCTGGCTTAAATTTACATGAAATATCCCATTATGTTCTGCCAAATCTAGCATTCCCTTTATGTGCATTAGATAACGCAGAAAATTCAGTGTTTCTCTTTATCTGTGTATCTCTCTCTATAATATAAAAATGAATGTTTGATTAATAGTAACGCTAAGACTCGAGAACGGCTGAACCAATCTTGACGGTGTATTCGGATGATTTGTTTCTTTATGTCCGACAAAGTTTCAGAGAAAAGTCGGAAAATTTGATGTTAAAAAAAGGCATTTTTCCATACAAACAATCAAATGTTGTTTGTGCAATGCAAAAAATGCAGAAAAATCATAAATAAATTATTTTCAACACAATAAATTCGAATTTCTTCACTTTCAAACTAAGCAAACTTCAAGAAAAACCCAATTTTCATCAATCAGTTGATAAAACATCTTCAAATCAGATGCCAGTGCTAATTTGTCACATTGAAAAATGCACAAACCGTTGTTGTTTTGGAAAGTTTCTTTATGATACTCAGTTCTCAGGCACAAAACAACAATTTTCATGGTTAACTTTCTGGTATTCTGATCTAAATTATCAACAATTTAAAATAACTGCCGATTGTTATACTTTGACGAAGCCAAAATTTAAAATATCCAAGTTCTCCAGTATGACAATTGACTGTCACTTTTAGATTGACTAGAACAATGAAGGACATTCAAGCAATTTAAAAAAAAGCGATGTAAATATCGAATGCCGATTTATTGTGTGAATCGATTTTAAAGATATTGTAAGCGATAAATCGAAACGGAACGAAGTCCGTTGGACCAGCTTGTTATGATGTAATAATGATTGCAAGACAACACCATTCTATTTCACCATGGAACACACTAGACAAAATAACAGACTACCTAAGCAAACGATCCAACCATTGATTTCAAACATCAAAAACGTCAAAAAAGCGGTGCATATTCCGGCAGGCCAGCTTGCTGTCTCTTTGCATAAATCTCTACCAACAATAGAAAAGGGCCTATCAACATTTGTAAACAAACGCTTCATGAAACTTTTTCCTCCGCAGTGCGTAGGCCATCCCTCTGAAACCAATACCATCATGGAGATGAAAGTTACCTCTACTTTTTGATGCTGTTAATTTGCGTATTTAACCTGCGGCTTGCGAGAAAAAAAATGCTTGCATTGAAATATTATTCTTCGAGTTATAGCTATACACTTTCATGCGATTCTTGATTTCTTTAACATTCTGAGCGCCATGACTTCTCTGGTTAACCTGAACAGATTAATATCACTATTTTCAAATGACACTTATATGGCGAAATTGAACCACTGCAGCTTGGATCCTAGATATACAGAGAATAGCCAAATTTTATAAAATAACAGTTCACATAGAAGAAACCAGAATGATTTCACAAGATAATGGTAGACCCACTTCAAGGGACACATTGTTTACTATGTTCCCAACTTTGGCATCATGTTATGGTCATCTACATGTAGTATAATTTTGGTTTTTAGAAAAATGTCAACGGAAGTGTATGAGTAAGTAATTGTATATATTTAAAATGTAATATCTTAACAAGTTGTACCTAAAAAATGTGAATTCAAAGAATTGTGTAGTGGGAAGTTCAATGGATTTAAGAAACTACCGAGTGGTTGATGGGTCAAAAAGTAACAATCATATTAGTGTTTAAAAGTTTTTTATTTAGTTTTTTGAAATTTCCAGCTACATAAGAGAGTCAATAGCTAATATGTGTATTATTAAAATAAATCAATACTAACAAATCCTCCCAAAGACTGAAGTCTGGTAGATGAGGCGAGGGTGCATCCACGAATAGACCCAATATGGCACTGTGCGCCGGCGAGTTACATCCACATTCCTCAATAATTTTCATCTTGATAAAGTTAATTGTTTAACTTTTCATAGTTCAGAACAATGAAAGCATCCCCACTGAGGCTTATATAAGCCGAGCAAATAACTAGTTGGGATATCTTTTGTAGCTCAATTACTTCATGAGTTACAATGAATAATGTAACCGAACCGCTTCATGTGCAATAGAGCTAAGGTATGGGCCGCATACCCCACATTTAGTGTTGTTTGAAGATTATTGTTATATACTTATTATCAGAATGATCTCACCCATGCCCGTCTCCTTAATAACACTATCTTGTTCATTTATAAACATAAAAAATTTCGACAATATTTAAAGAACTGATTTGAATTGAGTTGAGTGACCGTGCGTTCAATATTATAGCTTTAAATCAACTGGGATAATAAAGACGGACCTTCAACATGGGGACGGAGACAAATTGCCAACGAG